>CAHIKZ030003175.1:0-5000 GCA_903632075.3 Acanthosepion pharaonis
ATAAGTCTGAACATAAAGTGATTAAGATCTATACTTTTTGAAAAATGATTTTTTGTGGAGTTATAATTTGATTAAATAATCTTAAACCCCTAACGTTTATATATACAAAAAAAAACTCGTAAATATAGGAACCAACAAGACGGAGAAAAACAAGGAAAATTATTTATTAACTGGTTGTTATTTGGTGTTGGTTGAATATGCAACAGTAAAACTCAATAAATTGTGCGTTTAGTGTCAAAATGTTGATCAAATATGGATCGGACTCCGATAGAATGATAAGATAAAAAATAAGTAAGTGTATACAGTCTTTCTCGTATGTTTTTTTGATAGATGTTTTCATGAGTGTCAAGGAAATTTGCTTACAAAAATAGAACGTCTGGGTTATTCATGTCTCAATTTTGTTGGGTGTTAAAAGGCAAATGTTACTATTATGGCCTGAAACAAAACAAAAAAAAGAATTAAATTTCGATAACGATCAACGACATGTGTCCGTGTGAACTGCTTGTCCGATTATTAGGATGTCACGTTTTTTTCTGTGTATGGAAGTGAAAAGTGCAGTCAATTCTCATTGCTTTAGAATGAGTGAATTAATGATAATTATAATTTGTAATAATTATAATTATTTTACTACAATTATTTTTGTCGCTATAATTAATTTTAATTTTTTATGAACACGATACCAAGACAGTAAAATTGTTTTTTTTATTTATCATATACTTCTTAATAAACACGTCAACCTAATATAATCTTAGATAATATCACCTGAGATCATTAAGTGGGTTTGTCGAATCTTCTTGAGTTTTATCTTCCTCTTGTATTTTCCTCAATAATTCAATATTATTCATAACTTTCAGCAAAAAGCTGAAAAATAATTTTTCAAAAGAATTGTTCAGGTTTAAATTTCTGGTTTCATTTCCTTAACACTCATTTGATTTTATCCTACAAAGCGTAACCCGTTAGAATATTATAGTTTTGTAGTGCATTCAGATTTAGTTTTATTCATACCGATTCTGAATTTGTGCATATATCATTCGTAATAAGGCTCAAACAATAGACATATTCATAGTTACTAAAGGATTACATTTTCTACCAATTCTTGCGAAGAATGTGTTGCTTGTTTTAACGTATTCTACTTGAGCCATTTTTTCATCATTTTTTTGCTATTTTATCTCAATGTTGGCTCATATTTTTTTATCAAAATCTAGGGAAACGTTTCATTAAAAAAATAAAAACATAACTCAAATTATCTAATGCAATGAATTTTGTCCTTTATAAAGTCAATATTGATTCTAATATAAAACAAAAACAGCTGATTTATTCTTCTGTGTGGATTTTCTCGTGATTCTGTATATATGGGACCTAAACGTCGTGAAGTGCTGTCGTTTTAAATTGTTTGGAAGTTAGTCATTTTCTTGTTCAATGAAATGAGGAACAATTGCATTAGAGTTAACACACAAGAACATATATGTGGGTGTATGTGTTGCGGTGAATGAATTATAGTCTAAAATTACAGAACAATAAAAATAAAACTGACATCTCGTTTTAACTGATATATTTACCATTATGACAAAAAACATTTGAAATACTAAAAGGAAATTTATTCAATAAAATCGCCATCTCTCCAAACAACGCCTCAAAGGACTTCGGAATCTCCTGCGTCATTTTTGGATAGTCTCTCATTTAATTTGGTGAATACTGTCATAACTATTTAATTCTTTCATCTTTAATTGTTACAAGGGTTTTTCTATGTCTCCTCCTCAACTGTGTCCCACACATAATAACCTAGGTCGTAGCAGTTTGCGAGTTAGTTGACTATTTGTAAGCAGTGACGTGGTTACAGAAATTGTATGACAGTCATAAATAGGTGTTCCATGTTGTGTGTTATGGTGCAAGTGTCATGTTGTCAGATGTAGGCACTTCCAGCAGGTATCCTCTTAACCCATATCAGCACCACCTCCCTCACAGTATTAGTATGAGGACCTGTGGGAAGATGAATGGAGGCATAACGACGCCATCACTAGTGATCTACTCCAAACACCATCATGTTGACAGGATATATCATCCAACTCTTTAGAATCCTCTGCACCATTTTGAGATTGACACCCAGACAAAAAATATTTGTTTGAAATTTCCGGTGCGAATTTCAAGCATTATAGCATGTCGTTTCCAATATTTCTGACGCAGTGAAGTTCGTCATGGTGCTATTTTTCCTACAAACGGTACCCAACTCGACCGTCCTTGTCTATTGAATCGTCGATAAAATACATAAAAATAAACATGACGAAACATATTTACATTTCAGTTACAAAGGAGATAGAACATGACTTACTACAATAGCATATTAAAGAGCAAAGCCATGTGCGTTCAATCGTCGGTTCGTTAATATGGCGACATTGTAATTGCGTGTCAAAACTGGGGTCAGACAGTGTAATTTGACTCAATGTAAAACCAAGCAAGAAATAACACAAAAATAAGAATTAGACGAGATGTTCCTAGATATATGTGCATTAGAAAGAGATCAATCTAACCTGTGTATTAAATAAAAGGGTTCACTGTATGTCGGATCGGATCGACATACTTGAAGGCCGGAGGATTGAAGGCCGAAAATATTGTGAAATCAAGAAAGATTAGGACAAATGTCTAAATATAAACAGTATATATTAATACTTAAATTTAACACGTGTGCTTGTCTAACCTGTTTAAATTCTTTTGCTAAAAAATTCAATAGATGTCAAATAGACCTCGTTACAAAATTGTACTATTTTTCTCTTTTTTTTTTTCCGATAAATTTTTAATTATCTGCTATTTTAATTATCAGTTTTTTGTTTACTTTCTTGCTTTTTTAAGTTTTTTATATCTTCCCTTTATATTTTTCCCCAAACCATTTCAAACGCGACTATAGAGAATATATGTTTATTTCTCTTCTTTTCCTCATTCATACGGCATTTTCATTTTCTCCTTACAGTTTCTTTTCATTTTCTTCACTGTCCTCTTTCGATAATTTTTTTTCCTTCATATCTACTTTTCTATTTTATTTTCTCCCCACGACTTAGATTAATTTAGAAACCTATGTATGTATAAATAGTTATTGGTTTAACTTACATTTCTGTTCCGATACATAGCACGATTTCTTTCAATAATATTGCCTTTCTGCATTCTTCCGGATCTGGGAAGAATACATATTTTTTGAACTATGTGGAGATGCAATCGATCTAAAACTCTTGAAAATGGCCAAATCTGGATTTATGAGGATTTTGTCAAATTCTGCCAACTTTTTTTTTGTGGAGGGGCAAGAAAAATTCAATCACTTCTCTCTCTCCACTTCGATCTTCTTCTTTATTTTATTTTTCTCACTGAAATCTCGGAAAGTATTGTCTTCTCTCTTCTTTCCACGCTTTTTTAAAACGGAATAGTCCATTATTTATGAGGTATTAGCAGAACGTAACTTTGTCGTGCGAGCTAACGAAGAGAGGAACAAATATAATTGTAATACAGTGTAACCCGGATATAAGAGATCCGGATATAAGAGAAACCCGGATATAGAGAGATTTTCTCTGGTCCCAAATTAGAGCCTCTGTTAATGTATATAAAATAGACCAAACACGGATATAAGAAACCGGATATAAGAGACTTCTTCTTCGGTCCCGACAACTCTCTTATATCCGGGTTACACTGTATAATGAAGATTATTGTTTTATTACTACTACTACTACTGCTACTAATACTACTACTACTACTACTACTACTACTACTAATAATAATAATAATTGCAATATATCAAGGCTAGTGATCGCAGAATTTACATCTATCGGAACCTTTCAGCCATTGTTTTCAATCTTCCTTATATTTAGAGAACGCTCGTGAGAATTAACAGACAAGGGCAAATCCACTTCGTATAATAGAGACCAAACTAAAACCAGAGCACTGGATGACAAGGTCATTAAAATCAGTGCATATCCAATGCTTCTAATATCCAACACATGGAGACTAATCTCGTATGGCGTCATTCATTAGGAATCGTGCGTGTCCCTAAAATCTCAATGCGTAATTTCTCAACAGGCAGCAGATTAATAGAGAAAGATGTTGGTGCATTTAATGACTTTGACGTTGTTAGTATAGTTCCTGAATCGTGCAATATAATTTCACGCAATATGTTTCTGTCGAACAAGAAAGAATGAAAACAAACGCATCATAACTGATTGATACGAAGTTTTCTATTCTACATCCTTAGACAGAGTAGTTGCCTAACAAATATGATAGCTGAAGATATGAGGTGAATATGACGACGAATATTGCTTATAACAACCAAGATGAAAACACAAGTCTTAATAAAGTCATTTTTTAATCTGTATCTCAGAAATTAACGCGAAAAGAAATCTTCGTTGTAAATGTAACGTAATTATTTTAAAATAATTAATATCAATTGATCTTCTTCTTTTAATGATTTCACCCCAAGCAAGGCGTGAATGTTATTAGTTCGCAGGTTTTACAGGGAGGAAAATGGGATAAAAAGACTGACTACAGGGAACATCGAGGAAGGAACAAAATATGAACAGGTTTCAAGAAGATAGATGATGGCGATTGACGTTTAATTTCAATTTTTGAAGATTGTTGTTATCAGGTAATCAAATAAAGTTAAGAGAGTTCCACAGGTAGGAAGTGTTAGAAAATTATTTATTGGAGTAGAATTGGTGGTTGCATTTAGCTAGTTCAACATTAAACGGGTTGGACCTAGATGCCAATCTAGTAGCACGCTTAAATTCATTCTGGGGAAAAAGCCTGTCGGGATAGTTGCGATGAAAATATTCATAGAAAAGAAGACAGAGGATGCCATGCCATGTCGGTGAGAACGTGACTGTATCGAGATGCCAGGTTAGAACCTTGAGATAAATAGCAGGAGAGCCAGACCAGATATGGCAACAGTATTAAATACGTGGACGAAAGGTAGATTTACAAATGTACAAGATGAACTATGACGAGAAAAAACTTTCTGGCACAAC
>CAHIKZ030003175.1:10000-168672 GCA_903632075.3 Acanthosepion pharaonis
CGTTGGTAATAAACTTTCAACGTCAAGTGAGGCAAAATGTTTCATTATTAGGTTTTTTGTTACTAGAATTTGGAGTTGTTTGTGTGTTGATTTAATTGGAATACTAAAATCAAACAAATATTACAATTTAATATCCAAAATCGAAAAGACTGAAAGACAAGGATGCGTCTTCTCACCGGACTTATTCAATGAGACGATTCTGAGAGAGAATTAGAAATTGTAACAGGATTTAATGGCGATAACTGTATTTCATTCCTTTTCCAGTTTTCTCTTCATCTATAGAAAGATACCAAAAATTTTTTAGGCAAGAGTAGGGATTGCATATTACATCAAAATTCTTCTGATTCTATTATGTGATTAAATCTATCGTTTCAATAAATGGGACGTATTTGAATAAACTTTCAATTCAAATGAGGCTATCGTTTCATTATTAGGTTTTTGTGTTGAACAATTTTGGAGCAGTTTGTATGTTGATTTAATACTGTATTTATTGGGTATATATGGTGTAATGAATTGATTAATAACTTTGGTCAGTTGGTAAACAGCCGACAAGGGATTTAGGATATAATCAGCACAGAGATTATTCTTAGGTTTATGCATTTTTATACTTCCATACATGGATCCTGGTTTGAGTTACCATTTTATTTTAGCAGGTTTGGTCGATACAGTCCTGCGTAATTGGCTGTGATTAGTTTGTTGACTTTCGCTTTTAGTTGGTTAATCGTATTTTGTCAAATTTTTAAATGGGATGATCGTCCAGACATTTGTTCATCTTTTAATAATTTTTTATTTAATATGTCGAAGATTATTGTTTTATCCGCTTTTTCCCCAACTATTAGATTGGTCTGAATTTTACCTCTTTAGATTCAGTGTTTTGTTGTTTTGATACTAGTACGAAATAACCAAATTAAATCAAAATACTACAATTAAAAAGTCTTTTGAAAAAAAAAAACACATTTTTTCCTTATCATAGGGTGAAAAAAATATTTTGAGTGAAAAATATGAAACAGAAATAAGAAAACATACGGTGCTAACGCATTACTAGATATGCAACCCCTATGATATGGTCTCAGATGAGATTTGAGGTACAAAGAAAATAAAAAATATTTGAAATAATTTTTTTTAAAAAAAAGACTGGAATTTCAGTAGATCAATTTTCTACAGCCACCAAGTGAAATTTATGAACTTGAAAGGATTAAAACTAAAATAAACAGACATAAAACGTATAAGTTATTTAACCAAACATGCTTGAATAAAAAGTGGTTTACCTATATACAAAACACACACACAATTATATATATATATATATATATATATATATATATATATATATATATATATATATATATATATATATATAGTGAATGGGGGAAACAAATTTTCTTACAATGTAAATTTTATTTTATTGTTATTTCCAAATAATAAATAATAAATTTTGTTATATAATTAACTGATACACAGATGCATAATAATTAAATTTGCATAGAAAATTGAAAAAAAATTGATTTAATAGAAATAAATCCTAAATTTATCCATTTTAATTGGTGAAAAAGATCAGTACAATCAAATTTCAGATTTTAAAAGGTTTTTATATTGTTTTTTAATACTCTAGATTATTAGTGGAATATCATAGAATGTTCCAATAATGTCATCAATCCTTAATTTTAGAAAAAATACAATCAGAACATTCTGTAATTGATATTCATTAAAGAAAGTTATCATCACGGCAAGATGTAAATAATTGACAAATTCGCAAAAAGAACTGATTGTTAACCTCGGAAAGAAGATAAAAAATTGCATCAAAAGTTCATACTCAACCATTTATTACGATTAGTTCATTCATTAAAATGTATAAAACTTCGAAACTGATTGAAAAAAAGAAGAACTGGTGATCCCGGATGAAAAATTTCAAGATCTTCGAGGAAATTAATATGGAAAATTATTGAAAATTTAATGGTTACTCTTAAAGAGTTGGATATTTGATAATTATCAGGAATCTGTGTCGCTAAACGAACAATTTTAAAATGAAATTCATAGGAAAAATCTAAAGTCATTGCCCTTCGGAAATTTTTGCTATTAAAATTTCAGTGAGATCCAGGTTGAAATTCGTTCATTGAACTTAACGAAAAGGAAAATCAAAATAAGATAAAGATTATTATGGACAGACGAAACCAATTTATTGTTGTTTAACAATATTCTAGAAATCATTAAAAAGGAAAAGATGGCGATGGTTATAAACAAATTTAACATTAGAGCCAACAGTGAAATTTGGTGGTCAGCATCATTCTTGAAGAAAACTGTTTTTCAAAAAAGATACTGCAACATATCAATGAATAGTTGGTAGAATGAAAGCCGGAAAATATCAAAATATTTTTGAAGTAAATTTAATGATTTCCGTTTTAAAATCGATGAACTAAAACAAAAATATTTGATTCTTCCAAGATAATCCGATTATAAAAAAGCACACTGAAAATTGGATAAGAAATGGACGCAATTGAATATAATGAAATATCTTGAATGGCCAAACCAGTCCCAGATTTAAACTCAATCGATGATATGTTTTATTTAAATTTAAATCAATTCAATCCAACAAACATTCGGATTTGAAGACCATATGCGAAGAAGAATGGAGCTAAAAAATGTACTAAAATTTGCAAATCATTAATATAGATATACAAGAAGAGTTTTAAAAAATAAATGCTATAAAACCAAATTTGTTAATTTAAATAATTCTAATGAAAACAAAAATTTCAATTAAAATTCCTTAAGCCATCATTATTATATTGATATATCATGACAAGTTTACCAGCATCAGTTATTTAATAAAATTAAATTACAAACTTATTTAATAAAATAAAACATACTGTACTACTATATATATATGAATGATATATAAATATAACCTTTCTATTGAGTAATGATGGGAATCCAATTTTGAATTATTACATTTAAAAATCCGAATATCAATAAATCCATAGGTTAAATTGAGCTTATTTCGTAAACCTATAATTAATCAATCTATAAATAAAATATCTATCTATTATCTATCTATCTATGAATTTATTCTATCTATCGTCAACTTTAAAAATCTCTCTCTGAATGAAATTAATTATCTATCTATCTAAGATCATAAATCTATCTATCATCTATGCACTATCTATATCATTGATAAGCATCTATGGTATTGTTGATTTACCACCTTCAGATTACCATCCTGTTTGGGTCCTAAAAATAAAACTACAACAAATCCGGGTGGAAACAAACTAGTTGTTGTTGTAGGGGTGCAATGATTTTCGCATTCAAAAGAGAGAAAACATTTATACACTCCATGCAAAAGGGATATATGTGGCGTTAAAAAACGGTGATGATTATATTTAAAATTTAGTCATTTTGGTGCAAAAAAAATGCCTAAATTTTATTTATTTCATAATTCTTGACAACGACTAAAAAAATCAAAATGAACTCAAATTAAAAAAAAATTAATAAAAAGATGAAGGACAAGCGGTTATAAGAAAAAATGCCAAAAAAATACGAAAGAACTGAGATTTGAACAAAGAGAAAACATTCAGATCAGTGGTTGAGGAGCATTTAGGTTTAAAGCTGAGATAGAAGGCCTAATTTTGCAACCTTAACCAAAGTTTCTACAACCAGAACTTATTCTTCAAATATCGATGATGAACTTAAATCGAAATGAAAGATCTGCAGAAAATACGAAGAAACTGTCGACCATATTATCTTGTGATGTCCGGAAGTCGCAAGAAATGAATATAACGCAAAGACAGTTAACAGGATACCAACAAATGATATGGAAGAAGCGTCAACTCTAAACCACGAGAGAGAATGGTCTTGGATCACCAACCAGACATAATTATATTTAAAATAACGATGTAACTAGGTTTTCTGGGACATGAAATTCAAACGTAAGGGAGGAAAAAGCCAACAGATCTAATATTATCATAAAAGAAAAGAGATTTAAAAAGGATTTGCTTATTGACATAACAGTACCAAAGTGAGAAACAGATTTGAAAATTATCTAAAAATTGCCCAAATACAAGGACTGGAGAACTTGATTAATAGGATGGGGGATTATGAAGATTAAGATCAAAATCCAATAGTAATCGGAGCAGTAAGCTCCCTGAGAAAAAGGGATAAATGTTATTAATATTCCAGATAGGATCAAATGTTAAAGTTGTCACCACTAAAATCGTCCTACTAGGAAAATCCAATATACTAAGAAAAATTTCAAACAAGAAAATAACTATATCAGTTATATGTTCTAAGGAACTAAACCGCCGGGTTGGGGAAACCTGTTAAATATAATATACATAAACAATAATAATAATAATAAAAAAAATAATAACATTACCAATGAACCCAAATAAATAAGTAAATAATAATAATTTAAATAACGAATGCTGGGGTATTTATATATGAATCTTTTAACATTAATAAAAGGAAACTATATATATATATATTTTTTATATATATATATATATATAGATTATTTTTATTGGAATTTTTTACGTAAAATTTAATCGTTAGGAAATCTCGCCGGAGCGAAGACAAATAGTCGTCCTGGCTAAGGCGATAAACTACGTCCAACAGCAAGGCCCCTGATCAGGAGGTTTGAAAAGCATGGAACACTCTCAATTGATGGTGGTCCCAGGTTGAATTGAAATAGTTGTAGTACATGTTAGGGTCAAAGAAAGGAAAAGAAGTTAACTTCCAAACTGGGGTCAAAACACTATGAAAGTGTAAAATAGGTTTTTTATACCAGAAAATAATTTTTAAAAGAAATTATTACCAGCAATATATTTTTGAAAAAAAAAATCATCACCAACAATATATTTTTGAAAAAAATTCGGCATTATATTTTTGAAAAGAAACAAGTATTACCAGAAAAAAGTGAATAAAAAATTACTATGAAGGAATTTTAAATAGAATAATTTTACGAAAAAAAATATTAAGAATACATTTGGAGAAAAAAAAATTCGTAATAATGAAAATTTTGTCGGAATTAAATTACATTGAGGTTGATATACAACAAAAAAAAAAATAAAAACGAAGACAATTTAAAAATTTTGGACGATTATTGTACAGAGATATATTTTAGACTATTGTAGATTATTTTACCAGGGGCAATTTTGCAGGTCGAGTTTTTCCGCATTGTTTTTTCAGAAGTTAAAATGCGTTTGGAAATGTATACGGAGATTTAATCGTTCCTCTTGATGTATAGACATTTTTACGCCTTGTATATTCAAGTTATTTGCGGTTAAAGCCTAATAAAGTGATATTTTTTTTTACGAAATTTGATTTTTAATACAAAACATGATATGTGTGGAATTAAAGATTCGGAAATTTTGGAATTTTGTTTTTATTTTAACGAGTAAAATAGATTGCGATAGTAATTTTTGCAGAGAATGCTATTATGATAAATTTGGACCATGTCTATTGTGTTTTTGCATGAACTAAACCGAAGAATAAGGAATTAGGAAGAGGTTACATAGGAAAACGACATCAGGAAGGAACGAGATGGAATACAATTTACATCAAATGAGAAAGAATATAAGAATATAATACCACAGGTCGAATAGAGACGAAAGAGAGAACTCTTCAGACAAAACAGAATATTGGGTTTAAACATGGATACGAACGTGTCGTGGCAAATCATTTTTTTGATACCTGCGAATAATTTTCTGAAATTGAGCGAATGAATGTCAAGTCAAAAAAGTGAAGATGCAAATGTGATACGCACCATCCTAAGTCTGATGTTGATCATCTGTATGTATTAAAGCAGAGGATCAGTCTAATCAGAACTGCTAGGAATTTTTTGTCTATTGAACTCGAAAACAATAAAAAAATTGTCCCCAGAGTCCAATACCAGAAAAAATGAATCCGCAAACAAGAGAATAAATTTGCCAATCTGGTTGGTGCACCTACTATATATGTAAAGATTAAAATAAAAGAAAGAAAAAAGCTGAGATGAAAGCTGAAGCAAATGCACTATTTAATTGGGAAAATAAGAGTCTCATCACACAGTCCCATTCACCAAACGTTTTGATGTATCATCTTGGGCCTCTACCAGATGAGACAGAGTTTGCAATTGAACCTTCCTAATGGTATCAGTTTTTTTTTTGGTTTTCAATCAATGCTGAGAAAAGAAAATTACTAATCACTTGCATAGAAAAAATCCTTTGATTTCCCAAATCGATCTGTGATAAATATCTAGAAACGGTGACCCCTTGTTGGCCTTGGAGATTCTAGGACAAAGAAAGAAGGGTCGGCTTGATAGAATTGGCCAATGTCCAACTTCAATTAATTTTACGGTAAGTGACTTTGTAGACAAATAAGATTTGCAACAATTTTATAAGAATGTCCAATAATTAGATGAACAATCATTCCTAATTGCTCAAAGATGTGATGAAACCCACCAAACAGAATAATTAGATTTTTTGAAATAACAGTCACGCAGTTTCTTTTTTTGTTGAAGATATTCAAACGTCTGTTAAAAATACAAGGATCTTTAAATGAAAATTTTCTAGATATATATGAAGACATCAACGTCTGCAGTTGGCTCTGCATAAGTAAAAAATTCTTTTTACTATTTACAGCTCAAACATAATGAAGAATCGCCATCTTGATAAAATATGTGTGATCTTTAGTACTTTTTGTTGCTCTTCGTTTTTTTGTTTGTTTTGTTTGTTTTGTTTTTTTGTTTTTACAAAAATGATCAGTAGATAAATGTCATTGAAGCCACTTCTGTATTTAGCATCGAAGTTTAGACAGGAAGTAAATGTGTTTGCAACAGAATTCAAAATAATAATAATAAGAAGAAGAAGAAGAAGAAGAAGAAAAGAAAAAAGAAGACAACAATAACAGAAAAAATAAGAAAACAACAGCAACATGACGAATAAGAATCAGAATAATTTAAAGAATGAGATTAGGGGGGGAAGAAGAAAAGAAACGAATGAAGAACAACAAAGGAAACTTGAAAAAAAGAAAAATACGAAAGAAGAAAAAATAAGTTCAAATAAGACACAAGGAATGTATTTATGATGATATTCAGAACAAAAATCAGAAGAGAAGAAGATTCCAGACGTTTTGTTTCTCTTTGAGGTAAATGCTTTTTCATCATCAAACAGATTCTTTTTTAAAATCCGAAGATGAATAGATATGTTCATTCGAAACAATGTTGGTTAGAAGTACCAACAAAGAAACAGAAGACAAAATTACAGACTAATTTTTTATAAATTCAGAGGGATTTTTTGAAGGTGAGAAGAGGAACCTCAGAAGAAGGAATATTACATTAGAAGGAGAGGAAATTTGGAAAAACGACAAAATATTTGGAACGTATTTTGATGCAATTTTCTTTTTTAAGTGGATAAACAGAAAAGAGAACTTGAATTTTCATAACTTTCTCCATTATCAGAAGAAGAATAAAAATCCATCTGATTTTCATTAAAGTTCAAATATTTATCTGAATGTCAAAAAAAAGAGAAAAAAAATATTATCGGTCTTAACCTGAAGAATAAAAGAAGAATTGAATAAGAACAAGATAACGAGGATAAATTTTCAATTTAAACATTTGAAGATTAGTTCGACAAAATGACGAAAGAAAGGATTAAAAACTGGAATTTAAATAGAATGGAATCTTTAACATATTTCATATCTTCACTTATTACAAAGAAATGTTTGACTGGAACAAATCTTTTTTATTGCATCTTAAATTAAGACAGATTCTTACTAAAATAAAAAATTTTTCAGGACAATTAAAAATAATGTATAAAAATGATGCTGAAAAAAATCAAAGGTTTATAATTGGGAGAAAGTTTTTCCCAGATGTCCCTCATAGGACACATAACAACAGTGGAAAAAGGCGTTGGTTAAGATCCAACAATTTCTTAAAATGGTAGTTCAAGACCTTGTTAAGACAATATTTGAGATTTTTTCAAAGGAAAAAAGATAGAAAATAAAGATAATGACTGTAAGGAAATTAAACAATAGATGTGGAAACTAGAAACAGTTACCCATGTGATTGAAAAAATAAAGGGTTCAGTTGAAATATCAAATAAAACGAAAATCCAAGTCCGAGTTTGATGAATCCATTAATTCCGAGATGAAAAAATAGTCAACATAAAAAAAGATAGAAAGTTTCTTTTTATTTTAAAATATAGAAAATACCAAAATATATATTCAAAAAACAAATTAGATTGTTTTTAAATATTTTAGGGGATCTTCAATTCAAATGATTAAAGGATCTTTAAATGATTTTGTTTCCATTGGAATCTGTCAAAATGAAAATAAATTGAAAGACTGAGGATATCAAATTTTTAAAAAAAATTTATTTTTATTTATTTAATTTTTTAACACATGAATTCAAAAAATTCATATATGATTAAACCATATAAAATTTTTTGAAAACGCATAATATTTGAATTCGGAAAAATATGGTTAATATTAAATATGGTTTTAGAAAATTCCATATTTATATTTGATGTCGAAGAGACCAATTTTTGGTGTAGACAATTGATGTCGATTTTGAAAATTTCAGCTGTGAAAAATTTAAACGCATAATCCCATAAATTTTCTTAAATGCAAAATAGACAGACATAATTCGTATTAGACGTTTGCAGAAAGATGAGGATATCAGTTTTGATTGTTTTAACAAATTCAGAAACCATGACTTATTTCACAAAAAAAACAAAACATCATACATGATAACCATTATTATTTAGATCAGTTTTTTTTGGTAAAATTTTGTTATAGATTATATAAGAATAAAAAGAAAATATATATATAGAATTGTTTGGAAAATTGAAATTACAAATGTCTGAACAATAGATTTTAAATTAAGAAATTAGATACCAATATCCATTAGGAATAGATTTAAAAAAATAAAAAGCCATTTCAAATTTTATGAAATTGAAGTGTTTATTGTTAAAATGAAAATAAGCATATAAAATATTTAATCAAAACCCTTCATCTTGATAAATATATAATAAAAGCAATTACGGAGAAATCTAATTATTCTTATTTTTTTTTGCTTTTTTGTGTCCTGAATTGTTTTTGATTAAAAATCCATGATGATTATGTTCGTGATTGTTTTATATGCAATCATATCAAGGGCCGAATTAAAAGTGATTCCCATAGAATAATCAAAATCTTAAATTTGATTATATTGCAATTTTGACAAAGAATATTTCTTATAATTTCAGGATTTTTCATTTCTTAAGCAAAACGGAAAAAATAAAAAAAAAGGATACATTTTTAGAAATACACCAAGAGGTTTTTTCATCTGTAAATAATGATTGAAATGCAACATATGGATAATTAAATAATTCAGTAAAAAATTTCAAATTAATCACAATTTAAATCCAATTATTTTGATTCTAGTTTACAGGCTGTTTCAAAAAATATTTTTGAATATAATTAAATTATTTAATTTAAAACATTTTTGTTTTAAAATAACATAATGAAAAAGTTTCACAGATAAAAAATAGATACATATATACATTTAAATATATATTATATATATTATATATAATATATAAAGATATAATTATATAGTTTAAAAAGATACAAAAACCATTTAGAATAATGGAAACAAGGAAGTAAATTGCAATTAGGGAAAAAAAAATCACTTTCTAAGGATTAATTATAATAATTGGTATTTTTATAGAGATTTTTTTTTTAAAAAAATGATACAATTTACAGTTTTTGAAAATTTTATAATAGTGAAAAAAAAAATCCGGAACAGGAATGTTATGGTTGATTATTTTTTTTTATTTATAGTTATATAAATATATATAAAATATGAAATTGGAAAAAAGTTTTTTTTTTTTTAAATTTTTCTTAGGGAACGAAATGATAGAAATATTTTATAAAAAATTTTTTAATAAAATTTAAGTTAATACATCAAATCATTGTTAAGTTTAAATGTTTAAAAAGTTCTCCTAAGATTCCTGTTGAAAAAAAGGGTTTTATATATTTTTTTTAAAACTGTTCAACATATTTACTGTCTTGAAAAAATTGGATAGACAATCAAAATATTAATTTTTTACGTTAAGATGAACAACCGATAATTTACTGAACAAAATATTTTATAAATTTCTGTGATGCCAAATTAATTTAAAATAAATATTTATTTAAAATAAAAGATTGAATATTGAAAAAGTGATTTTGAAGTAAGTTATATAGAAAGAAAATATAAAAAATAAATTTTTTTTTTATAAACCAAATAAAAAAATTGAAATAAAATTTAATGCTTGTTGAAAAAATATTTATAAATTGAATATGAACATTCAAGAATTTCAATATAAATATTACCAATATATATTATAGTTTTATATAAAATTTCCTCCGGAATTTTATTATTAATCTGATTTAAAACAGGGAAACAATCAAATTAGTTTTTTGTCAAAACAGCATTTATTTTCTAAAATGAAAAAATCAAAAGGAAAAGAATAATTTTTTTGTACATTCATATTAATGAAACAAAAAATACTGAAAGATTCAACAAGTTTCAGGATTATATAATTCGAAAAAATAAAATATTTAATATGAATCTTATTTTTATTTATATTTCGATGAGAAAATGGCAATTTTAATTTATTTAAAAATTTTATTTTTTTGATAATATACTATATAAATTCAATATATATATATATATATATATAAATGTTATATATATATATATATATGTGGTGATGGAAAAATGATAGCAATTTTATGTGCATGAGTAATTTATAAATTGAATTCATCAATTTAATAAACTCAAATATTAGTCCATTCTAGCATTATAATTTTTTTCTAAATAATTTTTCATTAAATATTTAGATAAATTTTTACTTAAAAACAATTTATTCTGAAACAACAAATACAGGATTTCAATTGTTATTCGAATTAATAAATTTTATAAAATATAGAAAAGAGTGGCAAATTAGAATTAATCCTAATCTAACAAAAAATGTATTTTTTTTGTTTTCATCAAAACATCCAACAAAATGTATGACATATGATTGAAAAAAAAGGATCAACATCAAGAACATAACAGGTTTTTAAAGAAGATGTCAAAATATTTTTTTGAAATTTCATTTATAAATATAAAAAGAAACATATAATATCCACTAATTAATGTTTTCCTGAATTTAAAAAAATATATATATTATATAATTATTTATATTGATTTTATTAACGCTTGAAAAGTAAATAATGAAATTGATATTTTTAATGTATATAAAGAATATTTGGAATTGCAATTTTAAAACAAAAAAATATACTTAAGATTAAAAAGCTTATGGAAAATTTACATTCAACTGTGGAATTAAATAAATCATGAATTAATATATTTTTAATATTCAAAGAAATCTTATATTCTAAATTAAAATATCTTTAATTGTAAATTAAATAAATTTTTATGAATCTTCTTGTTCTTTCAAATTATATTATATAAAAATTTTCTTTCTTTATAAAAATAAAATCTAATTTGCAATTCAAACATTTTCATCAAAATATGAATAGATATCAGACATTTCGAAATGCTCAAGAGTTTTGAAAATATATCAAAATATAATATAAATTATTTATGACCTCATAAATATATAAAAATATATATATGCAGAATTTATAAAATTTTTAAAGAAAAGAATTAAACATTGGGGATTTATACGTTAAAAACAAAATGTCTGTTAGGTGATATATGTAAATCTACATGAAAGAAAAAAGATTTTTTATAATGGAAGATTTTTAGATTTGAAACTGAGTTTTTGATTGTAAAAAAAAAGCAGAAATCTTAAAGTTTTTATTTTATGTATTATATAATATATATATATATATATTATTTTTTTTTTTTTAAGGTTACAGAAAATTTGGAGCAAGATCAGATAGGAGTGATAGAAGAAAGGATGAAGGGTAGTGGATAGATCAAGGCAACTGGAGATGTCGATTGACATTACATTTGAATAGCTGGCGATTATAGGTCTCAGGGGAAACTGGAATAGGGAAGGGAGTTCCACAGGCGAGAGGTGCGAGACATGAAGCTATTGGAGTAAAAGAGACGGCTACATTTAGGAGTTTCGACAGTGAAGGGGTGCGAGCGGGATGCCAGCCTCGTAGGGCGCTTGAACTCATGAAGTCTGGGAACCAGCGAATGCAGCTCCTCGGAGCAATTGCCATGAAAGTATTTGTAAAACAGACAGAGAGAGGCGACGGCGCGTCTGTGAGAAAGTGACTGTAGACGAGATGCCAGAGCAGGGCCAATTATATTGCATATCCGCCTCTGGAGCCTATCAAGAACCCCGAGGCAAACAGAAGGGGCACCAGACCATATATGGCAGCAATACTCCATGCAAGGGCGAATTGTTGATTTGTAGATCTGGAGGATCGATTCCGGGGAGAAAAATTTCCTGGCGCGGCACAGGGAGCCAACTTTCCTTGCGGTGGACGAGGCAATTGACTCAATGTATTTTTTCCATCTCAGGTCAGCCGTCAACGTGAGACCGAGCAGCCGCAGAGAGGTGGTCTCAAGTAGTTGAGCGTCAGACATTCTAATGCGGGGCAAGGAAGGATCTCTGTGGTGATTATTCGAGTGCAGTTTTGTTTTTGAGACATTAAATTTGACCAGCCAACTCCTGCCCCAGTTCACAACCGATTGGAGGTTTTTTTTCTAGACGCACGGCCTGGTTAGTTTTGTCAGCGACACTAGATTTGTTTTTGAGGCAGGAATAAATTGTGTTGTCATCCGCGTAGATGCCAACTTGGGAATTTATGGCGTCAGGAAGGTCATTTATGAAGATAAGGAATAGAGTGGGGCCCAGGATGGAGCCTTGAGGAACACCTGCGTTCGTGGGATAGGAACTGGAGGAGAATCCGTTGAGAACGACCTTCAATTCACGGTTTGACAGGAATGATTGTATTAGGTCAAACAATCGACCCGTAATGCCATAACCCTGGAGCTTGCGAAGAAGGCCGGCATGCCAAACCCTATCAAATGCTTTGGAGATGTCTAGTGCCACGGCACGAGCTTCCCCGTTATTTTGAAGAGCTTGGTAGACTGTTTCAGTGATGGCTGTAAGCACATCGGCTGTAGATCGGGCAAAGCGGAAACCATATTGCTTGTCTGAGAGCAGATTATGGGATGTGAGGTGGTTAACCACTTCGGTATTGATTAGGGCAAAAAAGAACTTTTTGCCGAAGAGGGGAAGGAGACTGATAGGACGGTAGTTGGAAGGGTCAGAGGGGTCGCCAGAGTTCTTGAAGACAGGAACGATCGAAGAGGACTTCCAGCAGTCAGGAAAACAAGATTCCTTGAGGCAGTAGTTATATAGTTTAGAAAGGGCGGGCGCCAGTTCAGGCGCGCATTTCTTCAAGACAATGGCTGGTATCCCATCTCCACCACTAGCCTTTGTTGGGATCTAAATTAGAGATAACGCCCAGTACCAAAGATGGGGTTATGTTTAACCCACTCAATATGGCCTCAGTTCTAAGAGGGAAGTCGGGTATGGGTACACCGGAAGAGTCGAGCGGCGAGTTGAATGAAAATTTCCGAGCAAAGCATTCAGCCTTGTCGGTAGAGGAGGTCAGGACTTCGAACTGGTTGAAATAAAGGAGGTATAGAGGGTTTGCAATTGTTCAATACGCTCTTGCAGAGACGCCAATAATCTTTGGAGCCAAATTTGCGAGATGCAATACGTTTCCTTCATTCGAGCAGCAAATAGTGACTTAGCATCGTTGAGGACACGCTTACATTCGTTACGGGCGGAGGCAAAAGACGTCTATTGCAGTCAGACATGTCGCTACGAAATAGGTGAAAGAAGTGTTTCCTATGGGCAATGGCGGCTGAGCAAAAGCGGAGAACCAAGGGGAGGAGCGCGACTGAACCCTATATTTCCTTGAGGGGATGAAAGCGTCGATTCCAGCTTTAACCCAGGAAGAGACCTCAGAAGCACATTCTTGGATGGGGGATTTAAAGACAACATCAAAGGGGACATCGCGGAGGAAATCACGGAACGCGTCCCAATTTTTCGTTGATAGTAGAACGAAGTTCTAGTGGTAGGAGGTTTTTATATGGGGTGGAGTTGAAGGAGATGTTAAAAGATACTACTGCATGATCAGAGTTACCAAAGATGGCAGATTGCGAGGCGCTACAATTTTCGGGGATATTTTTAAAAACACAGATCGAGAAGAGAGGCTTTTACCTTAAACAATTTGAAAGGCAGGCAAAACTTTCTCAAATTTTTAACTATCTTTGTATTAAAATTTTTGAAATCTGAAATTTAAAAAATTTATGGAAATTCTAAAGAAACTTCCTGTCCTTGAAAGTTTTTTTTACGCCATGTTACAAATATAAATGACCAAAAAATTGGTGGGAGAGTCATTTTATTTTAAAAATTTGATATATATATTTGTATCCCGACAACAATCTTAAGAGGATGGAGATCGGTAAGGAAGAAGAATAGCTTACGGCATTGTTTTTATATAGTCTGGAACACCACAAATTATGGAGAACGAAACTTGTTTTAATTTATTAATTATTTTATATATATATATATATATATATATAATTTATATATTTTAAAGAGATCATCATGAAATTCAAATATAAAAGATTAGAATGAATTTTAAAACATTAGATGATTTTATATATACCGTGACATGGACAGAAACTGAATTAAAACAGCCTGAATTACAGGTCAAAGAAATTGCCCACCGGATGTGAATGTGGGAAACCTTTGAATGCTTGACATGGCAAAAAATGAAATTTATTTTTTTTGAGATAAATGACAAGAAATTTTTGAAATGATTTTTTTTATAATTTTATTTTAAAAACCTTAAGAAAAAATGAAAATTTCAAAAATGGGAAACAATGAAGAGGAAATTAGAAACAAGATTTTTTAGAAGAATGAAATAACAGATTTGAGACTTGAAAAATTAAATTATGGATTATTTGTCTATTCAGATTTTAAAAATAAATATTTTTAAGAAAAAAATGAAATAAGGTGTTTTTAAAATTTTGATATTTTAAATTTAATCAATTTTAAATCAGGAAATCATAAATTATAATTACATATAAACATACAAAGAAAAAATGAATTTTAAATAAATGAAATTTTTGTTGGCATGAATGTAAAAAACACTTTTTTTATTATATAATTTTTTTAAATAGTTTATTTTTTTATTTAATTTTAAATAAATAAATTTTTAAAAATAAAATTATTTTTTTTGATTTATGTTCTTAAACCATTTAAAATAATTATTTAAATATTTATCCATTTATTATTCATGAAAATAACTGTTTTGTTCAGTTTCATACAAAAAAAAAAAAAAAATTTCTTGATTAATTGAAAAACAATATAAATAAAGAATAACAAGGCAAAAAAATATTTAAATCATGAATATTTCGGACATTTTTGAAAGAATAAATTCATTTTAGAATATTTAGAATTTATTGGGACAATTTTAATATGAAAAAAATATTTCTTTTTTTTAAAAAATTTTTTATTTTTCAAAAAAATTTTATTATTATTTCTTTTGAATAAAGGTAAAATTGAATTTTATTATATAATTAAAATAAATATTTTTAATGAAATTATAAAAATCCAAATTTAATTTATTTTTTTGCTTTATAAATGAAAATTAAAATTTAAATAATTAATTAAACAAAAAATAAATTATAAATCATTCAAATCAAGAATACAATATATAGATTTCATACATGGAACTCAAATTTACATTCTGAATCATGTTTTTTCACACCATATATATATATATGAATAAATCTAAAAAATTTTTTCAAAAATTTTAAAAAAATTAAATAAATAAATAAAAAAATAATTATAAGTTAAAATGAAAAAAACAAATTAACAAATTTTAATTTTCTTAAAATTCATAAATATTATTATAAAAAAAAAAAATTAAAAATAAGAAAAAAAAAATAACATTTTTTATTTATGAATATATTAAGTAAATCATTCAGATCAAAAAAATTATTTTATTCTCATTATTTGAAGCATTAATTAAAGATCTAAAAATGCAAATATAAAAATTCATAAAACATTTTGAAAAAAAATATAATATATATAAAAAAAATGAACGAAATTAAAAAAAACAAACAACAAAAAAATCCGAATGTCTGTTTTTTTACATTATATTAAATTTTTTGAAAAAATGAAAAAAACTGAATAAATAAATTAATTATAAAATGTCAATATAAATATATATATATATATAAATATATATAAAATATAAAATAATTAAATAGATAGAAAAAACTGACATTGAAACTTGTAATAAAAATAGGCAAAATATAAATTTTTTTCTAAATTTTATATACATTAGGCCAAAAATATTAAAAACTGAAATTAAAACATATGAAATATATAAATAATAAAAATTTAAAAGGTTTTTTTAAAATTGTAAATATCATTTAAATAAAATTTATATATATGAATTATATATATATGAAAATATGGTCATATTTCATTTGGATCAAAATTGAGTATAAATTTGACATTAAGTTTATGTATGAAATTTTTTTCAGATATTAGACTTGGAAAATTTATTTTTAGAAAATTTTTTTATTTAAATTATTTAAAAAAGAACTATTTGTGAAAAATTTTACACACCTTTCACATATTGAAATTTTTTTGGACACGTTTAAAAGTTATTCCTTCAAATTTTAAATTTATTATAAAAGGAAATATTTCAAATTTTAAACGCAGATATTATTTTTGTATAGGGACTTTAATAAATATGAAATGAAGGTTATAAGGAAGAAACTTTAAAGACGTCATTCTTTCATAATCATAACTTTATATAATTTAACTTCTGTGTTTCCTTCATTTCAAAACCTTTTTATAGTTAAAAATAAATTGAATGTCAAACGAATTTGAAATAAATTAATAGATAGGCTATAGATTTTTTCAAATATTATTTGATAAAATGTTGCATGCTATTATTTCCATTGGTTGATTAAGTGAAATGTTTAAAAAAAAAAAAAAAAATGGAATAAAAAAAAAAAAGATATATCACGCTAAAAACATATTTTAGATAAATGTTACCAGCTAATCCATCCATTATTGGAATAAAAAGGACCATAAATTAACTGCAAATATATCCTCTGGTATTTATACATATAAAAAAAATAATGAATAACATAAATATCCTCAATCGAAAATTTAAAGAAAATTAAATTTAATTTAAATTAAAATCAATTCGTCATTATCTTAATCATAAATCTATTTAAAGAAAGGAAAATTTGCAAATAATATTCTCAATTTTCTGTGACTGAAAAACATATAAATATATATCATAAATATATTTATATATAAAATAAATGATTCAGTTATTTGAATATATATGCGGCTTTCAGAAACTCGATTTGAAATGTTTAAGGAAGACAGATATTTTTTTTTTTCACCGCGTATTACAAAAACGGTTTCAAATAGGATGCAAAAATCATCACATAGGAAGATGGATTTTTTGAATGATGCTCAGTGTCATTGTGTTTTTCAATCAGAAATGAGACGTAAGCAAGAGACGGAGTGGAGATTTACATTTCTATATTCATTGTTTGTAATGGGATAAATAAAATATATATTATACATTATTTTAAATTGAATATCAAAAAGGAAACACATTTACTATTAAATGAACAAAAAAAAAGGCCAAATGACTTTAGAACCTATCAATTTAAAAAGCAAGAATTCGATCTCAAATTTTCAAGACTTCTTTGTTCTATATATATATATATATATATATATATATATATATATATATATATATATATATATATATATAAATAAAAAATATATATATTAATGTTTTATTATATAATTATGTAGACAGAATATTTATATAATTGGGTCATATATAAATTATATATATATATATAAATATATAAATATATATACACACATTATATATATATATATATATATATATATATATATATATATATATATATATATATATATATATAAAAAAAGGCTTAAACACTAATATTTCATGGTCATAATTTATTCCATTGGAATCGTAAATACGATCCAATTCATCAGACCTACAAATTCAAAAAAGAAAAAAAAAAAAAACAACTCCGGAAATAAAAAATAAATTTAGAGTTTGTATGTATGAGAATGTGGGACGAATGTTAAAGCTAAAGCTATAGGGAGGGGTAACAGAGAGAGAAGGGTGGGGGATTAAAATTTAATAGAGAGAAGTTTTAAAGAGGGGAGTCAAAGACGGTTTTAAGTGAGAGAAATATGAATGTTCTCGGATGTCTAATACATTAAAGATATAACCGGAAAAAGGATACATTTTGTGGTGACATACACACACAATAGACGATCTAATCTTAAAAATCAGAAGAAGATGGAGGAGAGATAAAAAAAAAAAAAAGGGGTGGAGAGAGAGAGAGATGGGGTTTATTTTTAAAACTGAAGGGCATTTACTGAAAGGGCTGCTGTGTAATAAAAAGAAAATTTGACAAAATTAATATCGACTACAGGTTACAAATCAAATATAAACATATAAAAAAACAAATATAACGATTATCTAATCTAGCAAGGACCTATATTTTATGTTCAAAAACACATGCGTATACACACATACACTATACACATATACACATATATACATAATATACACATATATATATATATACACATACATACATAAACACATACACACATATATAAACACATATACATACACACATCTAAATACATGACAATATATACAAATATTTACACATATATAATATATAAATATATAAATATAAATATATATATATCAATATATATATACATTTAAATATATACATATACATATAACATATACATTCATACATATACATACACATATTAATACATTAACATTTACAATACATGCACACACATTCACAAACATATATATAAAAATACATATATCACATAAACAATGCAAAGAGATATTTAAAGATAAACATAATAGTCATTCAATTAAAATGTCATGCCCGATGTTATAGAACCAAGATGGAACTGACATAAGTAACAACATGTTAAAAAAAACGAAAGTTTTGAATTGTTTTTTATGTCTACATTTCAAATATCTCATTACGAAGATTCAGCAGCTCATCTGATTTTTTATCTTTGATAATGAAAAACAGCATAGATCAAAATTGATCGACTCGGAAGTTATTAGGTGTTCTGGCTCTCTTGATAGGAATCCATTTCAAAATTATTTAGTCCATTATCCACCAGATCCCAGTAGTGTTTGGATAAGGAAGTTTGATTTTTTGAGGCATCTATATCTAAATGAGCGTCTATGGTTGTATTTTTGCTTCCAATCTAAACTCGGATATACCTAAGCATATATCTTTTTTTCTCATTTATATTTTCCTCGGGAAAGATTTTTGCCTCATACTACATTTCATATTTGCATTTACCCCGATTGGACAATGGTTTTTATTCCTACAATTGCAGGTAGGGTTACTAGATTGAGTTCCATTACAATGTATATATGGTAGTTTCTAAGTATTCTGCAATTATGGGAAGATATGATTTTCTTTATATTTGAAATGTATGAGTAACTAATTTTCAGTGTCTTCCTTTTGAAAATTTTATGTAGTGGATATTTACTAGGAAATGTTTATCAATTAATTTCAGAAAAAACTTCCTATATCAATGTTAGAGAGTTGCAATATGGTGGGTTAAACCATATTACCTTCCTTTTCTGTTTTTAGTTTATTATTATTCTGATTTACAAGTTCACCATTAAATTTAATTCTTATCTAAAACCACTATTTTTGAGGGCCTGATTTTATATAAATTTATTATCATTAAATATTTTTGGCTGTATTTATTCTCGTATTCACAGTTTTGGGGATGTGATCTATCACATGTTTAAGGGTGGTTAGAGGACGTTGATTTGTAGGGGTGTTTGATGTGTTTTTAAAAAAGAGCAGCCCTTTTATCAATAGATAGGTTGACATTGTAATATCCATCTTTATTATTTTTTTTTCTTTTTTTTCATTTAAAATGATCTTTAAGATTTATTGTAAAATTGTTTGTAGGTTCACTTTTGACCATATATTTGGGTATATTTAATGTATTAGACATCCGAGAATAAAAATATTTCTCTCACTTAAATTGAATTTGAATCCCTCTTTAAAACTAAATTTTAATCCCCTTCATCTTGAGACATCCCAGTTCTTCTCTCGTCTGTTACCTCTCCCTATAGCTTCTATTTCTTTAACATTCGTCCCAAAATCTCATACATAAACTCTCACTAAATTTTATTTTTATTTCCCGGAGTTGTTTTTTTCTGTTTTCTTTTTGAATTTGTAGGTCTGATGAATTGGATCGTATTTACGATTCCAATGGAATAAATTATGGCCATGGAATATTAGTGTTTAAGCATTTTATATATATATATATATATATATATATATATATATATATATATATATATATATATCCGAATGTAATGAGAAATAAAATATATATTCTAACGTTCATGATATTAATTCAAAAGATGGCTCAATACTGATAGTAGAGTAATAATTATTTATTATAATTTTTCATATAGACAAAAAAACAAATTAGGAATACAACAAAGATGCAACTTCGTTTCGGTGTATTTAGTTGCCTGATTTTGTAAGAACCAAATTGTTGAGGACTCTTTGTTTGTAAGACAATTCGCACATAGAACATCATTTGTTTTTATAATTTGTTTGAGAAGAATGAACGTTCATTTTAGTCAGGAGCATTTATAAGTTTAAAATTTTTCCTTGAAAGGAAAGGCAAAAACGGGTGACATTATATATATGGTATATATATATATATATATTTGTTGAAGTATATATTGGATGGCTCGACCAGAAAAAACACATATTCACACATTTTTCACGACATTTAAATATATACACATGGGGTTTATATATAACAATAGCATTTACTAAGACGATATATATATATAAATAACACATAAGTTTAAAATATATATATAAAGTTCAGATTATATATAATCTCTTACACACATATGAAGACACACTTCTTCACTATATACAATAAACCTACACACATAAGAATTTTTTTCGGGACACTTATTTATATCACTTCATATAATTTGATGAATGTTTGCACAATGTTTTCAAGAATGGCATTCAAGGGATGGATAGAAGAAAAGAAACTTCTGGAAGCCTACATCAGCACATCCAAAAAACTGTAACTGCGTGTAATTTGCCTTGGATTTTCAAAAAAATCAACTGTTCCTTCAGTTTTATTGATTTTATCTGCCAACCTTGAGTGGGGCTTGAGAACAAACTTTTCCGTAAGATGCTGCATGTATTTATGGCCTTTCATTGAAATCGGTTGAGAAATATGGACAACATAGTCTCCATGACAACAAAGACACACATATATAATCTATTCCCATACTATATATTTGTGTGTTTGGGGGAAATTCAGATGATATGTGTACATATACCTGTGTGTGTGTATTACTTATATCAAAAAAAAAAAAGGACTTTTAAGAAGGAGCTGAAGAAAGTTAACATATTAAAAAGAAGTTTTGGTGAACAGGTAGAGAAGACTATCAAAATGCCAAAATCTTTTTTTCCTGTTTTGCCAGCAAGAAAATAAAATTTGAAACTTATCCAAGGTTATACATGGATACGAACAAAGGCCACACACATATTCAATATCCTTATATATAGCAAAATTGTTAATGATTGATGAGAGACAGAGACATGGCCTCAGATTGACAGACAGACAGAGGTTTCTTGAGTGGTGATGAAACTGAGCTCTATGTATTTAGACACGAAAAAACCCTATCAATTCTGAGCTTGAATACGAGGGTTTGAGAAGATTGGAAAAAGAAACCCGTAAATTCACTATCTGTTGTCCTTCTGAGTGAAACAGCTGCTTAAAACTCAAATCAAATTGAAAATGTGCAAAGTGATTGTCTATTCAACATACTGGTAACCAATGAAACTTAAGAGTGTACTCTTTGCTGGTGAATCTTATCCTGTTGCAGTTTTTTGGACCTTTAGGGGCGGTTATCGTGGTATATATATATATATATATAGTTTATATCGAATATATATTGTTATATAGGAATGATCAAACGAGGCGTTGTCTGCCGACACTAGTTTAACATAGTTCCTGTAGAAAACCCGGGGATCCGAGGTTTATTGGAGAACTAGAATGTGACCATAGGCCCTTGGCCGTAACAGAGATCATCGTTATGCATTCTAGTCTAGTACAAATACTATTCGGATCGTTTAATATATTCAGGAGACTATCTTGTAAATCTTAAGGTTCTACCCAAGGTATCAGCTAACTCAGAATATTAGTGAGAATGGTCGATTTAGAGATCTGCTAGATTGTCCCATGTACAGTCTTCTGTTGATTATCTCTACTACAAACTGTTTGTTTCCAGAGTTGACGGTTTAGTTAAGTTTCAGAATAGCTGGACATTGACATTTAAACATGTATATATTCTGGCAAGTGAGGACTTCCGGCTAAAGCTGAGTAGATTCTAACGGGGATCTCTTTATTATATTTGGGAATATGTGGTGGGAAAATTTAAGGATATGATGAGAGGGTTTCACCACCGAATTTTGTTATTTTCGTCTTAGATATTTTTAACTATTGAAGACATTAAATGTAACATGGTGTCGTTTGTGGTCGGTGGGGAAATCAATCAGCAAATGGGCACAGAATTTTCCAATGGGGAAATAAATCGAGGTTCTGATCGTTACATCCACGCCAAACCCCCCTGATGGACGCAGCGTAATGTCGACCAACGACATGTGCGTGGCGTTTTGCCAGCATCTATGAACAGATGTACTAAGAAGCTTGGTCTCTATAAGTTTAAGACCTCCAAATTCACAGATATTTAGCTGACTTTAAATGTTTATCATCATTTTGAATCGGCTTTTAGGATGGTGAGATCCCAGAGGGCGTTGTTTAAAGGCATCGAAGAGGGTCACTATTGGTAATTTGTCTGGGAGTTGATGGATTCCTCCGAAACATTTTACATGAGATTTTTTCATGTTTGTCACCGATTTTGGTGGTAGTATCTTCAACAACTGGTTACGGTAGGGATCCGAATGGGATCGGATCGGCAAGCGTGATCGCGCTGTTGAAAGAAGACAAGCATGATAGGAGGGCTTTAGACGAGTACATCTTCATTTAACCTGCTAAACACAGAGTTAAAGATTTTAAGACCCTGGTTTGTTGGAAGTCAATTGCTGAGATTCTAAGGTCTTTCTTTTTTTCCATTTTACTATTCAATGGAATAAATTAAAAGCAACCATTCATCTGATTTGGTAACCCTCAATAGATAAATAGAATATATATATATATAGCGGCGTTGATCAATATATATATAATCCGATTATCGACTATCAACACCTGAGACTGTTCCTGAAGGCTACTGGATTCCAACCTATCCCTTCTACTAAGTGGATCTTTGATCATCAATGTAAAAATGTGCAAAAAACTCAACATCAGACGTGACGGTCAAAAATTTCTAATATAGATAAAGCGTTATTTAAAAATTAATCGCAATATACCTCTTTAAAATTTTTATATGCATTTTAAATCGGGTGATAAGTCCTTATCTAGTTATCAGAGCTTTAACCAGTCCTACTTTGTCACGATATTCAGACAAGTCTCAAAAAATGATTGTATTTCCAAATTTGTTTTTAATCCCGGCCGGTTCCATAAGGTTTCTTTCATTAATCATATTTTCATTCAATGGAACATTATACCATGGATATGAGTGTTTAATCATTAGTTGAATTATATACATTCGGAATATTGTTCATGTTCTTGAAATATTAATCAGTAGTATTAAATAAGTAATAAATAAGAAGATTAAATATTATTGAGGCTTTTTTTTTTTTTACAAGAAGAATGTATTAATCTTAGTCGGACATTGTTATTACCTGGTTATCCAGATCAGCAAAATCTGAAGAAAGCCGGAGCAAAAAGCGGTGATTATAACAACAAAGATGAGGAAAAGACCGAATTTAAATAAGGCAAAAAAGATTTTTAAAAATTACATTATTGTCAATTAGCACTTTTTTATCCAACTTTTGCAGCAAATAAATGGATATCACATGTTTTTAATTTTAAAGAAAATAATAAAAATTGTTGTTGATATTCCACACCAATTCTGGTAAAAGGTTAGAAAGAAACTTGCCATCGATAGGGTTAAAAGATCGATAAATTGATTGAGAAACCTGTTTCTTGAAAAAGTTTTAAGAGAAAGATTTTATTAATTTCAACCAGACAGCAGTATTGACTACACGGTCAATGAATACCAAATGTTTCCTTGTAGGAAACGGCTATATAAGACCATTATCATTAGTCTTATTGTTACTAACATGGTAAGGAGGCACAGTGGACTAGTGGATTGCGACCGGTTGAGGAAAGGTAGCTGAGTTAAATTCATTACATTCACTTGTGTGTTAATACCCTTGGGAAAGGTATGAATCCAACATCGCATTCGAGCAATGGGTAAATAGTAGGACAGACTTGAGCGGCAACTGACCTAGGAGAATGAAAATCGAATTCAAACCAGGCCAGAAAGCAGTTAATAATTCAGTAGTATCTGGTATTATCTGTAATTCCATGCAGGATGCTTTTTTCTCACCAGACATCACACACGAATTCTTCTGTGATTGTAAGTATAGGAAAGAGAGGCTTTGGGTAACTCAGCACAAACCATTGAAAACCATACCAATCTGTAAATCACTTACATCTACTAGGTTGGGTCATCGTCATTTCTCTGAACTCCTTTAAAACTATCATCACGATTTTCGACAGTGTTATTTAGGTGAAATGAATCATTTTCACCAAACAAAAGGCATCATCTACGTCCTTATCAAGAGCAGTTTTTTTTATATCATCTACCAAAATAGTTTATATTTGAATCTCTAACAGGATATTTTAATAAAAAAAGCAATTCAAACTAGTTAAAAATATCTTTGTAGGTAATCCTTGATTGTTCTTGGGGTCTCCTATGAGTTTTCTTACCAGAAGAGATGAGGCCTTGGTTTTTCTTTTTCTTGTCTTTTAGAGGTTTTCAAGTGTATAAATTTTGATTTCTTTTAAAAGGTTTTGAACTATTGAAATTGCTTTTATCTAGTTTTGTAGGTTTTCTCTGATTTGGGGTACTCACAATCTTTTAACATGAGATCCTCACTAAGTTCTTTTTAAACTTAATCAGCGACTGATTCCTTCTGTCGAGATGAACATTGAAAATGCATCTCGGTCCTAAAAACGCATTAATCTATACTGCCTTATTAACCTAGTTTACATTCTTTTGAAATGTAGTGAAGAACTCATTAATGTAACGGAGAAACCCAATTAACTAAACACATCTTTTTATTTCCATTCTATTAGGTCTTTCTTCATCTACGCTTCAAGACGTGGGCGGTAATAGCTCCACAACCCCCATACTTTGAAGCCCTTAGAAACGTTTGTCCATTTGTCAAACCTCTTGCATCCCCTGTTACTACCATCTCTTTACACAAGCTGTTTTTCCTGTTACTTTTGGTTCTTGTTATGCCCTGTGAGTGTCGAATTTCCAAGCCTTCCTTCCTCATTATGAGTTTAAGCAATTTTATCTATGTCTTCCTGATTCTTACTATGCTTTCTTGTTGCCATTTTTAAGACTTCTACTGTTGCTTACCCCCACTGTTTATGGTAATCTATGTATCCTTTTGTAGAACTACATTTCTGTTGCTCCAGTTTTTATTTCCATCTATAAGGCAATTGTCCAGCATTAACTTTCATATAATGATCGATATCACATAGCAATCCAGCAGTCTTTTCTTTTGTTTCCTAACTAAAAATTTTTTTTGTTTCTTAGCACTTTATTTAACTTTGGAATAGAGCTTTCATTAATCTAATGACTTTTTCCTATTTGAGTATCAGTATTTTTCCATCGTCTGTTAAAACATTTCCAAGTATTTAGATTTCCTTTACTTGCTTGATGTTAACATCTGCATTTTGTAACTTACATCTTGGGCACACACCTGTTGCTGATGACCATACTTTCTGTCTTCTTATAGAAGTTAATGCTTAGTTCTTTTACTCGTTTGTATTACGACCCTTTTAGGCGGCCCTATAGTTTTCTTTTCTGTGAATAATTCCTTTCATTCTCATTTTTTTCTAGATTAAACTTCTTTTAAGGTAATTCCTTTCATGAAACTAGTTAAAACTTGTAATATTTTGTGGAGTATGAATAATTTTGAGTTTAACTCTATGCCCGTGTATGATGTTCTGTTTGCATATAAAGACAAGCATCTCAAATGGATATTCGTACAGGCATTCTTAAAAAAAAGATGGTTACGTTTTAAGCGTACCTTTGAATGTAGCTTAAAGCAGAAAGGAAAAACCCCAGTGAGGATCGAACTCACTATTCAGTCGTAATTGATTCACAGAGATAAGCTCGCCAACCATTACACCACATCGAAGTACTATAAAATGCATTAACGTATGTACATTTATTGTAAGGAACGTTAATACGAAAAGAATGTTCAGGTAAAGATTTTTTTTTTTTTTTTCCTTGTATTCTGTTCATGTAACCCAAGTCTGTCTGTCTATTTTATTTTTCTTTTCACTGATGACATTTTGTAAAATAAATCGCATATAATGTTATTATTACCCTCCATAAGAAAGGTATTGATGTACTTCGACGTGGTGTAGTGGTTAAATGCTTCTCTTGCTACATCAATTACGACTAAGTAGCGTGTTTGATCCTCACTGGTTGTTCATAATTTCTGCCCTGTACCATATCTAAACCAAAACTTAGAAAATCATGAGCATAAGAGAGAAATGGTGATGAAAAAATGGTTTTACATTCAAAAAACCAACAATTAGCATTATTTGTAAAAGTTTTCAGCAACGGATTGTCTTAACAATTTTCAAGTTTCTTTTTTATTGCTTGCTAGGATTTTTCGTTTTTTTTTTATAAATTTCTTTTATTTCACCTCTTTCTCGTCGTTTTAAGTCTCTTTTTGTCTCTTTCTATGACTTTATCTATGACATAATATACGAGAAAACAGAAGATAATTTCATCTTATCTTTTATCATAAGTGCCTAGAAATAAAATCTTTTGTAAGAGTTTATAGGTCGAGACGAACGTGATGATGCGGAGTGCAGTAATTAAATGCCATGTGTTTTCTCATTCTTTCTCTCACATTTCGATTGTCTTGAAAACATTAAAAGAACAAGTATTGCAATAATTTTTATCCATGTTTTTTGGAGTGAATAAAATGCTACTAGGGTTTGATTTGAATCGGATAACGAAGCAGACCATATTTTATTTATTATTTTTATACCTTCTATGACAGTCTATAACTATTCAAATCTCTCTTCATCATCTATTAACCCCTGAATCTATCATCCATCCATCTATCTATTCTAGCCTATCCCTATCTATCTATATTCATCTGTTTATCTAGGTCTATGAGTGAATATACATAATATTCAACGTCGATAGCACGACTGGACATTTATCAGTTCCTTCAATCTTCAGCAAATATATATATAGAGAGAGATTATATTTTCATCAGAAGAATGCAAGAACTGCATAAAACTTGAGTCGTGCTATCGACTTGGGATATTATTTATATTCACTAATATATAATTATCTCTATTTCAACAACATTCAGTACTCTATTTATAACACCTGACCAAGAAATATATCTATACGTATGTGAAAGAATATGTGCCTGTATGTAGATTTTCTATTTATCACTCCATATATATATATATATATATATATATATGAGAACGAAAATGAATCTAATTCGATATTCTTAACATTCAATAAAGATTTGAAGAATAGTGGTATAAGGAGCCAAATTCAGTTTAGAAAATATGATGACTTTTAATTCAAAGAAAAGTAATAGGAATAGTGGAAGATCATCTTTCACACTTTTCCATTTAATCAATCAGTTAGTACTAAGATAAGCGATAATTTACTCAAACTGATCGATAAAATATTTCAGAAAAGCAGCCCTCTTAGTAAAATATTTAATAGAAATACATTAAATCTAAGTTATACTTGCACCAATAATCTCGAGAAAATCATAAAGTTGCATAACAATAATTCAAGTACCAATGAAAATAGTTTAAGGATTGTAATGTAATTGTAGGAATCCTACCTAATGCCCTTGTCAAACAACCCGAATCCTTGTGTATCTTTGTTCTATCTCCACAATCTGAGAGTTGAAAAGATTTATATTGGTAGTTCTAAGAATTCTTTCAAAACCCGGTAGTATTGTAGTGGTATTGACGGCATAAATCAACCCGCACATTTCGTTTCTTTTACGAATGTGTAAGCAAACAAGAGAAAGAACACAAGAAAAAAACTTTTCATAACAGGTAAAATATTTATATTTATAAATGACAACAGTTATACAATAACTATTAATATGAGTTACTTCCCTTTGACTGGGCTAAAGTTTTTACTAATAAAATACTTTTACAAATAAAATACCCGCGCTCATAAAAAGCTGAATTATCTTGTCGTTCAAAATGTTCACTGAAAGAGAGTTTAAAGAATCTTGTAAAGCTGAAAATATGTTGATAAACTTTTTTGTAGGCCAATTAACTTGTCTGTCTGCTCTAGTTGTAGTTTTTGTTGGAGGAGTTTCAGGTCGAATATCCTTCTGGTGGGCGGAAGAATTTTGATCAAATGAGGTCGAAGAATGCTTATCGGCATCAATGAATGCAGGTTTCAACCTGTCAATGCTGACAGTGTTTGTCTTATTATTGATTAAAATGGTAAAATATTTTTGCACGGGAGATATCTTGAAAAGAACCGGAGTATGTCGTTTGAGAGAGGTTTTTAACTGCATCTTTTTGTAGAAATACAAACACAGTTTTCCAAAGTTTTCGGTACGAAAATTGTTTCTATTTGATGTGTCGCATTTGGGTGTCATATGCTCCAGTCGACGAATGGGTTTATAAGGCGATCATACGCCGACTAGTATATATATATATATATATATATTTCCACACCCGTTGGAGAGAGACATGTTTTATATCTCCCAGATCGTGACAATGGACAATTGGTAAACAAAATATTTTTAGACCACTGTTCGATTGGGATAATCGAACAGTAATCTTTCCCGGGTATTTTTGTTTTCATCACGAATACTGATCCACAACAAGGATGAAATATAAGGCTTAGCGATTTTTGATACAAGAATTTTAATATGTACAAATATACAAATATCAAAAATAAAAGAACAGATAATATGAGTTAAAACATCCGACGACCAGATCTCAAAACTTACGTTGGGATATCAAAATTCGCCTAACTCCAAATGGATTCAACTGAACCCGAACATACAAAAATATAAGTATGAATTACTATGAATATCTTTTATGTTTAAATACTTTCGTTTGATCGATATGTTTAAATAATTTCATTAGATCTATATGTTTTAATAATACTTTTAGATTTATTTGTTTAAACTTTCCTTTTATTTCCTAAAGGGCTCGTTTATTTACCAACTATAAAAATTTAGAATTTTATTTTTTTACTCACAGGTTATATAGTTTGTCGAGTAGCTTGTTAAGTTACGTTTCTTCTCTGATAGGAAATAGCATTTGTCTAATGTACAACTTTGGTAGCACTTTTACACCGATAACGAATATGATGACATTTAGATGTCTACTATTCTAAATTTGTGGGTCATGACCTCTAATGTACGGCTGCTTCCTTCAGTTTTCCCTTTGAACTTAGCGTAGACCTTTCCTTTTGATTGATCTATAAACAAAACTTGCTACTGCCCCCTCTCTTCTCTTTCTTACTCTTTTTTTATTCTTCCTTTTCTCGTGAAAAGTGGGTGTATCTTGTGTCATTCTTTCTAACTTTTTTTTTTCTTCTCATCTAAAGAGGGGCTGTTGTTTTTAAATCTCAATAAATTTCCTCCTCATCAGTCATTTCTAACGCTTGATGAGATCGAAAAATGTTTGCATTTTTGCATCCTTTTTACATGTTTTTGATGATTGTACAGAGATGATAGCCTTATTGCTGTAAGGAATTCTACCAGATGGAAAAAAGTTTTCGTGTGACGAGAAAAAAAATTAAATTAAAATTTTTTAGCGTCCTCTCGCCTTCGTGTGCATGTCTGGTTGTATCAATGTAAACATAACTTTCTCTATCTCATTTGTAAATTAGAATAAATGACTCCTACAAGATATGTATGGGGGGAAAGAATTTGTTCAGTGACCTCCGAACACCACGTGGTGATTAATAGCTACCCCCACGTTTCCGCCTCAATCGTACCTCACTCATGGAGAAGATAAAAGGGTGACTACTTCATAATGATTAACAGTTTTTTCCCTTTTTTTTTCTTCTTTCAGATAATCATCTGAAAAAGAGAATTAAAAAAATGAATTAATTAGATAGATGATTCCTTGGACTCTGATAAAAAGCCAAGTATTTTAAATGATGGTACTCCCTTCTTTGTTAAGGAGTCTGCAACTTGTTCATTAGTTGGTGTCCAAGAGATCGCTGCAATTATTTTTCTGTTCACCATTTCTCTCAAAATGGTCATCTAAATTCTCTTGTCCAAAATCTTTGTTGATGAATGTATATGATGAGTCATAGATAGAGGAATTGTTGGTTTTGCATATGATCTTAATGTTCTCAGTTTCATTGTTAGTTGCAGTAGTTTCAATAATAGTTTTGTGTAAAATAGGAAGGATTCTGACAGGACTTGGCAAGAGTTTCAGCAGCCACTGTACTTTTTCTACCCTTCTAATGCATTTGGAAAAAAGATGCAATGGGAATATAATAATAATTATTATTATTTCCTACCAAAAATAGTAAATAGAAAAGTGTGTCCAGTTTTTGGTATAATTTTTCCATTCCATCATCGGCATTTAGGATGGCAACGTCTAATTCTAGTACAGCTTTCCCGACTTTTCCTTCCAATGACAGAAGCATCACTGGGGCGCGTCTCTGTATCTCTAAGCTAGTGGCAAGCTCCTACACTTGCATTTCTTTTTTTCTAACTATTCGACTTGTCTGTGTTTAAGGCAGGTGGGGAAATAAACTTAGAAGCCATTTTTCGGATCTAAACGCTCTGCTACCAATGTAAGTTGGAATAAATGACTCCAGCAAGATGTATATGCGGGTAGGGATTTATTCAGCAACATTCGAACACCGCATGGCGGTAACTAATAAATGCTACTCCTCACGTTTCCGCTCACTCATAGAAAAGGTAGAAGGGAGACTACATCATGGAAAAGATACAAGGGAGACTATTTAATATTGATTAACATTATTTTTTTAATGAATTCTCTATTATTTTTTTAATTATTATTTTGTCTAATTGTCTGTTATCCTTTTGTTATTTTTCTTTATTTTTTTTTTCATTATGTAGGTATTAATTTTTTTTCTTTTTTTTTTTCCCTATACATCCTGCAGAAACTTACGTCTCTTTTTGTTTCCTTCTCAGCATAGTGTATCTCTGTCTATGCATGTATATATGAATGTGTGTTTATATGTATACTGAACTATTTTTTATGGCTGCATGCGTATTAATCTGACAATGTTTTACTTTTTGAATAACTTCACTTTGAGTGAAAATTTGAAATTTATCTTTTATGTGTGACAAGTTGAGAAATGACTGAAATGTATTTTTTTTTACTTTTCCTTGTCGTTATCCCTTTCTTTAATGACTTCTTTGATAGCTTTTATGACTTCTTTGATAGGTTTTCCACCAAATTGGATGGTTGGTCTAGCCTTTAAAATTTGATAACTATCATTCATATTGACGTTGGAAAGTTGAACATCGTGGAATCCCACTTGTGTCGTCCTCTTAACATGTAAGGAATCGTAAATTTTTATAGCATTTTAAATTACATTTTTCATTTTCTTTGATTTCATTTTAAGTCGCTTTGTCTTTATTTAACTTTAATTCTTTCATTTTAATTTTTTCTCTTTCCTATCACTTCTTTTTTCTTTCTTTTGCGGAATAACCTTTAATATTAAAGTATGATATTCCACCTGGTAGTGGTCAGTCCGACTTACACTCAGTCAAAACTTATTATAGTCTGTGCCTTATCTATACGCATATGCTACCCTACTTAATACAATACCAAATTATAAAACATTTAACCGCGGATATATCAATATAATACCCATCCGTACTATCTCATCCATTGAATGAGCTCTTTTGTATTCTTCGATTGTCGACCTAGAGCTGGTAACGTGAATATAATTACCCCTTGACTCTCAACGGTAAAACGCAAAATTCTGCGAATTTCTATCTATATATTTAAATAATTTTGTTATATCTTTTATGTTTAAATACTTTCGTATGAGCGATATGTTTAAATAATATTTTTAGATTTATTTGTTTAAATTTTCGTATTATTTCTCAAAGCGCTGGTTTATTTAACAACTATAAAAATTGAAATTTTAATTTTTTTTACTCACAGGGTAAACAAGGGCATCGTACCTCAGAGGGCAACCAGTCTGGGGCCGAAAAATCAGTCACTAGAACAAACACTTCCAAAACGAAGAGACATTAGGTCACTAAATCCGGACGATTTCCAACCTTGGACCATGTAACTCAATGCCAAATCAACTAATAAAAAAGAAAGTATCAACAAGTCATGACATCATTCTTCACTGCTCTCAAAATTTTAGCAAATAACACCACGAATCAGACAAACCGAATATGGAGAACTATGATAGCAAAAGATATAAGACCTCGTCTAAACCAAAACATGCTCTCCAATGTCCGTAGAGACATCGTGCGAAACAAAAGACTCTCAAATGCAAAAATAGATAAGATACAATTAGATATAAGACAGAAAACTATAGCCCATCACTCAAATTGTAAAGAGATGAAAGTAGAAATAAGTAATATGATAGACGATAAGCTAAAATCTAAAAGAAATGAAATACGAAATAACCTCCCAGGAAATAAAATCGAAGAATCAACCAGTAAAATAACCTGCAGTTATCCAGACGATGTCACTGAAGATGACTCCAACTACATTAAGGTAGATTTCCTTGAAATCCACAAAGCTGAAATTACCGAAGTGAAAAACACGTCATCCAAGTACTCAATAATTCCCATACAAACACCAGCTCCCAAAAATTCATATGATGAAGTCCAATAAGCACATTGTGCAATATATACAACGCTGCTCTGGAAACACTGTTAATGGATAAACCACTTGAAAATATCACAGAAGTTTAAAACGTCATATATATAACAGCTTTAGAGCTACTGGAAGCTTCGGATCAAGACTATGAGAGAAATTTACAGACGTAGAGATGCAGCTTGGAAGTTAAATCTGATACGAGAAATAAAGAAAATTATATGTGAGCTTTCTATAGGAGATGAGCTCACTAAAAACACTAATATGTCAACACGCAAGTGCAAGAAGATCAAGCGGAAATATAAAATTAAATTCCTAAATGAAATTTCATCAATCAAGGAAATGCTGGGGCAGAAACTTCAGCTAAATGCACAGAGAACAAGACGTTACGAAAAACGTTGTAGGTTCTATTGCCAAAATAAAAAAATTCGAAACGAACGTTAAGACATTTTACAGGGAACATGAAAAACACCTATACATGTCGAAAAGCCACAATTTATTAACAATGTATAGATATTTTGAGTGAAAATTTGGAGTAGACCAAAGAAATATAACCCAAATGAAGAATGGATATAACCTGAACAAAAGACGAATGCTGTAAGCAACACTGCAAGAGTGGGAAAATATAACCACAAATAATGTTAGACAAGTTCTAACGAAATCCCCAAAATGGAAATCCCCAGGAACTGACAAGGTACCCTATTTGTGGCTCTATCATCTCTCATAAATCCATAAAACCATTACAAAAACTCTATTAATGCTTGTAAATAATCCCAATGAAATCGTAGAATGGATTACATATCTCATGCCAAAAATGAGTGAAACAGATGATCCGTAAAATTATAGGCCAATAACATGTCTCTCCACCACGTATAAATTGATCACGTTTGTCCTGACGAACTGTACTTACTCTTTTTTTGAAGAAAATATTCTTCCACTGGAACAGAAGGAAATCAAGAGAGGTTCATATTGTTGCCAAGATCAACTACTGATGAACAAAATAATCCTGGAAAATTTCAGGAGAGGATATATAAATCTTATCGCAGCGTGTATTGATTATCGTAAAGCCTTTGATAGTATGCCACACTCTTGACACCTTAAGACTATGGAAATGTACAAAGTCTCACTGTGGTACTAAAATTCCTTAACCACAGCATGGAAATGTAGAATACCACACTATACCTAAATCAAACCGGAGGCACTGCCATCTCCAACCGTCTGAATATCCGACGTAGAATCATTCAAGGAGACTCTCTGTTTTAACCCTTTTATTTTGTTTGTCCTTATCTTCCTTATGCCTGAACTAAACAGTAGCTATAGTTAGAAACTAAACAAAAAAAATATTCAATAACCTACTCTACATGGATGAACTCAAACTCTTTGCCAAATACGACAATGAGATGAACGACCTCCTCAATATTGTAAAATGTTTCAGTGACAACATAAGTTTGGACGTCGGATTAGATAAATGTGCAAAAGTAATATTCAAGAAAGGTAGAATTACAGAAACACCCTTAAAAGATTTTGATTAGGGAACTGGAACAAATTGAATCTTATGAGTATCTAGGAATTAGCGAATGAGATGAATACCGAGCTGAATTAAAAAAACAAAAAAACAACAAAAAAAAAAAACAGAATATATAGCCATCAACACCTTGGCTGTCCCTGTGGTGCAACACAGCTTTAACAGTAGCCAACAATTTCAAAATAGTTTCAAATGGATGCAGAAATACAAGTGATACACAATACTCTAACACTTTCGCCCCAGCCCCTCGACCTCCGACGTCTTGCTCTCTAACCGAACTTAAGGGTGTGGCCGTAAGTCCCCTGAGCATCCTTAGATTATTCGACCGGTCCGCTGGTTTAATCCTCCATGTTGTGTTTGGTTTGGTCCAGAAAGCAGAAGTGATATTCATCCATGCATGGTCGATTGGAGATGTAGACACGGCTGGAGAATCTGTGCTAAGAAATTTAGAATGCAGTAAAAAAAAACAAAAAAAACAAAACAAAACAAAATCAATATCCGCAGAAAGCCGGACAAAGAACTATTCAATAATTGAATTGTTAATGTCTTTATATAGCAGAAACGAATAGTATAGAAAAGCAACGGGTTACAGAAAAGAAAAGTAATTAACGTAAAAAAAGCATACACTGTATTCTAAACAGAGATAGAGTGTGTTATGATTAACTAGTTAAATCGTCTCAGATCGATATACGACACTTATCATGGAGGAATAATATTTCTATGGGCGGCTTAAAGCTCATAGTAACGTTTCTCCTTAGCAGTAGTAACAATAGTAGTAATATTCGTGGTAGCAGAAGCAGCGGTCTTTATATCAACAGTACATGTTAGCGGACGCTTCGTTCCAATCTCTGAGGTCACTTTCTCTCCCATGCACTTTTCCCCTCCCTCTCTCTTCCGTCTCAAAACTCGCCCGTCTGCACGCTCGCCCGGGCCAAGTCTCTCATCTCTCTTCAAGAAATTTCCCCTGTCGCTCTTTTTAGCATAACTACGCATTTATATAGAAAAATCCGGCTGGTTACAACTGAACCTTGGTTGCACGTGATTATCACGGGGTTTTGTCTGTTTCAACCAAAATCATGTGAATTTAAAAGGTCCTTTTTAGCTTAATTCTGCTCTATTTCAATTTTTGATCGATACAAATTTTTTCGGCGACTTAAATTGTCTTCTGATGACCCAGTTCAATGGGTACAACTTCTGGCCTAGATCAAATTTACACATCAGTAAACAAAATGCTCTGACTTAATTTCACTTTTCAAAATCTATTCCAAGTCTTAATAAATAAAATTATTTTGACCATTTTCGTTGTCTACTAATGATCCAGTTCCAATGGGTACAGCTCGTGCCTTAGATCAGATTTCCCATCAGTGAACGGAAATGTTCTGATTTACTTTTGCTGTTCAAATCCCTCCAATTCCACTAAAAAAAAATATGTGTGTGTGTGTTTGTGTGTGTTTTTTCAGACTCTCTCTCCGTCACATTTCCCCCAATCTGTCATTTACTAGTAAATGACACACGAACTTTCATATCAACAAAATATGAGAAAACCCAGTCAAACATGCTTCTTACTAGTGTCTACTTAAACATACGTTTCTTCCAGAATACAAAGGTAGAGTCCTCAGTTCTTCTTAGGGCTCATTATGCCCATTTACATTTTCATTGTCTTTACGACACATATGTACATGCAACTTTCTGTTAAATTTCACTGTTTTGGTGTTCTCGTGCAATAAAACGTTTTCTCACAGATCACTAGTTCGAGTGTTCTTTCCCTTTTTCTTCTTTTGAACTTCTCAATTCTCCTTACCAATTATTTCAGTCTCATTACTAAAAATAAAAAAAAGTCAATTTATTTCGTAAATCTGTCCCTCCGATTTTGTTTCGCCTTCACAACAGGCTTTTTCGAATCTTTTATTGGTTCAAGTCCTTCCACGACAATCGTGGACTCTTCTTCACTATCAGTTAAGGGTCCTAATGCACTCAGGTTGGACCTACCTTGGTAAAGTGCATTAAGTGGAAACCCTCCTTCATTTATGAACTCCCGTGCCAGTTTATTCTGCCCGGTCGACAACACCGCACACCTCTTCAACTACCACCAAACCAGCAAGGCCAGGACTATCATTAATATAAATCCCACAACGGTCGGTCAGGTTATTATAGCAACCGAATTCTCTATCCAGCCCGAATTCGGCGTACCTATCTTATCTAACTCCGACTTCAACCGTCCAAGATCAATCTTATCGATTGGCCTTAACAACGCCGGCATCTTTTCTAGCGACATCTTATGAATCTCTCTTAGAATGTGGTTTCCACAATCCCGTCGGTCCACTGGCATTCGTTTTGCAAAAAAGCCTAGTAACATTATGTATGGATACGCTCTCTCTAACCGACTGAGCCATTGATTGTTGTCTCTGTTCTACCACCTTTAATTTCCTCTTAATTACTCTCCTTCGTCTTCGGAGACTGTACCAATACAACACGCTTAATGCCTTTCCTATTATAGGTAATACTGCCCCTTTGTCTGGTCTGTAACAACTTTATTCCTTTCAAATAGTAACTCATATCCTTTCATTGTGTCTCAAGTATTAGGGATTCCCGAGCTAAGGCTATAATATACGGTGGTATTCCGGTGTATGTAAATAGTCTCCAGCGTCTTGTGTCCTGGTTGTATCTAGTTTGTCCACTTTGGACTTCAACTGACCGAGTAACTTCTCATACGACTGCATGTCTATCAACAAAGTTATCAACCACATTGATCTAGTTATAATCACTTCGCTTGTCTTCATAAATACAGTATTCTCACTGTGTTCTCAGGTATTAGTTACCACAACTAGCATCGTCAGTACCACGAGCCTCCTCTCATCCATGTCGGCAAAGAGATGGAGGGAATAATTCGTCTTACTCAATTTTTTTTAGCGGGTGGTTACATCTTAGAGCAATACCTCAAGCACCGACCCACATCACCACCAGCGCCGTGCATGCATGGGGGCTGTCCACACAGTTCAACAGCACTGATGATAAATGCACAGTTAGTCCCAGATAGTCACTCATTCACCACAGCCACTATACTGGTTTCACTTAATCTTTGGGCTCGGCCTGCACCGCTCCCCTCAATCTCAGTTTTAGTGGTAATTCCTCTTTAACACTAGGTGCTTTTTCAGCCCACAATTTACTCGGCAATTAAGCCAAAGGAATTTCATCCTCTTCTTCCCATTCACTCAGTTCTTCTTCTTCCCTAAGGTTAGACTCAATCACCGCTTCCTCAGAATGTCCCGCTGGGGTTAGATTTACCTCCCTGAGCCTTCAAAGGGTAGTTGGGCTAATTTTAATCTCCTCACTTCCTTCACTTTCACTTTCAGTCTCTAACCCTTCAGGTTCTACCAACCTAGTTTTAGTCACCTTTTTCTGTTGAGTTTTTGTTTCGGCTCCTTTCCATTCACCTATTTCAGCTAGCTTTATATCATTTGCATGGACTCTCTTTACCTGTCCAGTCAACTGATCCCAGATCACAAAGGAAACCGGATCCGTTTGCTCCACGATCCTATAGTATGGACTCCATCTCCGGTCCAATTTAGCTTATCTTATGTGTATTTTATAATAGCTATCTTTATTTCTATTTTTATTTACCCTATAGTTTCGCCTGGGCTCTTTCAATCCTCCTCCTCCTCACCTGCATAAAAATTTGATGCTGTTGTTCTTAATATATTTGGTGATGATCCTCTCCTAAATACTTCCTCCTAGGCCGTAACAGATTGTCTATAAGTAAGACTACATCCCTGCCATGTATCAAGTAATAAGGGGGAGATTTTGTCGTCTCGTTCATCGAGAATCTCACAGCTTGCTAACGCTTGGGTTACGAATAAGTCCCCAATTTTCTCTATTATCCTCTGTTAGTTTAGTTAACACATCAGCGAAGGTCTTATGAAATCTTTCTACCTTAGCGTTACTTTCGGGGTGATATGGAGAAGTGGTTATGTGTTGTATGCTTAATTCTCCCAACGTCACTCTCATAATCTGATTCACATTCTCCGATCCATTATCGGTAATCAACTGTTCGAGAGCCCCATACCTAGGGAATATTTCGTTCAGTATTATATCTGACGCTGTTCGTGCCTTCTTATCCGGTATGGCAAATGCCTCATGCCATTTCGTCAACCAGTCCACAAAACTCACTATGTAAAGATTGCCTCTATGTGTTTCTCCATTGGGACCGTAAATATCCATGCTTACTTTCTGAAATGGGTAATTCGGAACATCCGTTTCTAATACTGGGGCAACCCTACTCCGTCGAATGTGTACTTGGCATGTTACACATGTTTTTACATGGTTCACAACATCATTAAACAACTTAGTCCAGTAGTAATTTTTCATTATTAATCCATACATGTTATCAATTCCCAGGTGTCCTAACCTCCTATGGCATTGGTGTAGAATTTCATCCACACCAGGCTCCAACCTGACAGATTCGGTCTCTAATTGCCTCGGAATCCTCGATAATAGGTCAGCACAGGTCTTATCCTTACCTGCCAAATATTCTATTCTGCATTTATACCCACTTAACTTCAATGCCAACTGTTGTATCTTCTTATTCGTCCACTCCACCTCTAACAAATATTTGAGGGGTTGGTGATCTGTGCTAAAGGTAAACACAGCCCCACTCAAATAATTATCTAATTTCTGCACATCATACAGAATGGTGAACGCCTCTTTTTCTATTACTGGCCACTTTGCTGAGTCTCGGAGAGCTGATGAGACAGAAAATAGATCGGCACTTCATCAGGCACACCCGGTACTGGTCCATCCTTATCGGAACATAGTTGTGTAAGAACTGCCCCGATACACTTATCGGTAGCATCAGTGTACAGCACCATGGGCTTACTCAGATCTGGGTAGGCCAACAGGGGTAAAGCTGTCAGCTGGTCCTTTAGAGCCTCGAATGCACGCTAACAATCCTCGGTCCACTTAAACCTAGCATGCTTCTTATTTAGAGCTATTAGAGGACCTGCTAGCCGACTAAATGCTGGTATGAACATCCGATACTATCCGATGGCTCCAATAAATCCCCGAATCTCTCTTACGGTCTAAATCCGTTTTTGTTTTTCTTTGTTTCTGATAAACCCTAAGTACTTTGTCTCTTCTTTCATAAACCGACACTTGAATAATTTTAACTTTAATCCATGTTCTCTTAACCTATCGAACACCTTCTGCAGATGTTCAAAATGCTCCTCCGGTGATTTTGAAAACACCATGATGTTATCTAGATACACCATGGCAAAGGCCTCAGTGCCATTCAATACCATGGACATTAACTGACTATTTACACCCGGGGCGTTTGCCAGCCCAAACGGCATAACTCTAAAACTGAAGAGACACATGACGCAGGTAAAAGCGGTCTTTTCCTGATCCTTTTTGCTAAGTGATACCTGCCAATATCCTGACCTCAAATCCAAGGTGGAAAACATTTTGACTTTCCTAAAAGAGCTAGAATATCATCAATCAAGGGGAGGGGCACAAAATTCACACAAAATCTATACCCTCCATCCTTCTTTTCAACAATCGCTATTGGAAAAATCCAGAGAGATTTGGATCTTTCGATCCCTGATTCCATCATTTCATTCGCTGCGTCCTCTACTAATTTTCTTTTGTAGATTGGGAACCTATACGATCTTAACTTAATAGATGGGTGATTACCGGTGTCTATCTTCATTTCAACTGTCTCCGTCTGTCCCAGTTCCTTATCAATAAAGGCCATTACCTCCCGATTACCGTTCAGCAACCTCAATTTCCTCCTATAACGCCCAGGAGCTGTTATATTTCATCACTCATTTCATTGTTACCTATCTTATTCCCAGGCCAGTTCTCATTCCATACTCTCACCTGTTCGACTTCTCTCACTGGGTACGCCTGTGCCAGCTCCTCTCCCTGCTTTATCTTAATAGTTTTATTGGCAGTATTGGTTAACAGTAAGGGAATGATCCCCGACCTGTTCACCAACGAATCACAGACGGTTATTTCCCCTTCACTATTAACATACCTATCAGTAGGGACCACTTGGCTCAGGTCCCTGTTCAGCACTCCTTCTATTATAATCTTGCCCTTCCTAGATGCAGTAGTCCTAGGGGGAAGCTTTATATCAGGCTGGGCCACCACTGACAATTGTTCATAATTATCCTCTCCCAACAGTGGGTCAGTCAATCCCCAAAATTAGCTCACCACATAAGTCAGGTGCCACATAAACCTTAAGTTTACACCTGGTTCTTGCCAACTGGAAAGGTAGCCACGTCATACCCTCTATCCTCATCCTGCTACTATCAGCCTGACTTATCAGTAGATCGACAAGACTAATCTTCGTTTTCAGTCTCAACTGTCTAAAAACCTTGGAGCTAACTAGTGACACTGAATCTCCAGTATCAACAAGGTCTCTCACTTTCTTGTCTCCCAGCAATACATTACAGGTGAAGTCTGACCCTTCCTTCAGCAAACGGTATACCTGTGCCTTTCTTCTTTCCGTATGTTCTCTCCCTTCCTCTAGCTTTCTCGACAACCGAGACGTGGGAGTCGGTGACAGGAGTTCAACTTTTTCTAGGGACTCCCATTTCTGTCAGGGGCCCTCCTTGGTAGGACAGAGCGCAGATGACTTTTCTCAAACTTACAACCCATTTCTCCCATATATCTGAGTTAGGGTTGTCAGTTTGGTGTGGTCCATTTTTTTTTTTCCTGCGAGGACAGGTTCGTCTCAGGGGACCCGCTCCTCCACAGCGCCAACACCTTCGTTCCTTCCATAACTTGCCGAAAAGTGCCCGACCACACCACATGTTCATCATCTCAGAAGTCTTACTTGCACTGAGGCCACCCTGCCTCTTACTTGTTCGCGGGTGACTCATCGGCGTTTCCTGGACACTTTTCCTTCTCGGTAGGGGGCGCCAGCTTATTAACTCGCTTTATTCACAGTTTACGGTCTTCCTCTGCCGTACACCACCGAGCCTTGTGCCTGAACACGGCACAAGTCGTGCAGTTAGGTCCCAAAACCTTGCATCGCCTCCATAGTATTTGGGACAGTCGCGGGCCCGATGCCCACCATACTTGCAAAGTCAAGCACACCAGCCCATATCGGCCCGCTGTGGATTGTGGAACCCATAACGCAGATCCCAGGCTCTCCTATTGGGAACTGCTTCAGGCTTCCAGTCCTCTTCCACCTCTTCTTTTGGGTTCCGCTCCAGGTCCTCTTTTTCATCACTAATTCCCCCCCCGGGTTCCTACCTACACCCACTTTTATTCTATCCCAGAGTCGTTCGCTGGTCCGAGCCGCCTCTATTGCTGCGGCCAGGCTGACCGGCACAACTTCAGAACATCGTCCCTCAGGTCCCTGTCACTCAGCGCATCCACATACACATCGTCCAACAAGACCTGAATAGGACCACTGTCCCGCCTCGCCAACTCCAGAAAAGCTAACGCCGCTAGCCCCACGATTCGTTCCACCGATTCCTCATTAGTCTCCCCTTCTTGTTGCTACAGCCGGAATAATTTCCTGACTGTCTCAATGGCTGTACGCTCACTTGGGTATGGACGCACCAGAGCGGATTTAAGCTCGGTCCACATCAGGGCCGAGTTTTCTTTGTACCACCCCTCTCTGGATTTCGACACCTTGCCCGCTGCGGTGTCGTAAGCTAAGAGCACCATTTCTTGATCCAGAGGCCATAGATCACCTGCTTCTTCTGAATGGACAGAATCCATTCGTGCAGATCCGCAGATTTCTTTATAAGTAGGTAGCTTCATGCTACATATCAGCCACCTGAAACACATCAATATTTCGGGGGGACACACGTCCCCAAGGTCATCTGTGGCATCTGATCCTGCTACGCTCATCCTAGCGTCATGTCAACTACCAGTTTCCTACGAGAAGAAAGACCGACGACAGAACGAAAGAAAAAATACTTAACACGGTGGTGGCGCTTCAACTGCGTACAAATTCGACAAAGTCAAAACAAGATCAACAAATTTAATAGCAGATCTAAGTGCAATGAGTGAACAAAGGGAACCAAAAATTGACTTACCTGAGGTCCGCCACTCAGTGTTTTGTTACATTTGTTCCTTCTTTTACTTCCTTCTCTTTTCTTCCTTATATCCTTTTTAGACCAATATAGTCCGAATACTAGATACCTTTCTGGTCTTACTCGGTCCCGACTGGACAAAACAAATGCAACCTTCCCTCCTCTTTCAGACGGCCGTGGTAAATCACACGGGTCTATCCTGGTCACAGCACCAGACTAACACTTTCGCCCCAGCCCCTCAACCGTCTTACTCTCTGGGTTGAGGTGTCTACTCGGTCCTAACCGGTGCCCTGAGCATCTGTAGATTATTCAACTGGTTCGCTGGTTTAATCCTGCTTCCTGCCCACGTTGTGATTGGTTTGGTACCGAAAGCAGAAGTGATATTCATCCATGCATGGTCGACTGGAGACGTAGACACGGCTGAAGAGTCTGTGCTAAGAAATTTAGAATGCAGCAAAAACAAATCAACATCCGCAGAAAGCCGGAAAAAGAACTATTCAATGATTGAATTGCTAATGTCTTTTATATAGCAGAAACGAATAGTATAGAAAAGCAACGGGTTACAGAAAAGAAAAGTAATTAGCGTAAAAAAGCATACACTAGTTTCTGAGAGAGAGAGAGAGTATGTGTTATGATTAAATTGTTAAATCGTCTCAGATCGATATACAACTCTTGCGATAAGGAAATAAGATCACTATGCGCGCCTTAAAGCTCATAGTGGCGTTTCCCCTTAGCAGTAGTAACAATAGTAGTGATATTCGTAGTAGCAGAAGCAGCGGTCTTTATATCGCTTCGTTCCGATCTCTGAGGTCACTTCCTCTCCTATGCGCTTTTTCCGTCTCTCTCTCTCTTCCGTCTCAACACTCGCCCGTCTGCACGCTCGCCCGGGCCAAGTCTCTCTTCTCTCTTCAAGAAATTTCTCCTGTCTCTCTTTTTAGCATAACTACGCATTTATATAGAAAATCCGGCTACGTTACAACTGAACCTTGGTCGCACGTGATTATCACGGGGTTTTGGCTGTTTCAACCAAAATCATGTGAATTTAAAAGGTCCTTTTAGCTTACTCTGCTCTATTTCAATTTTTGAGCGATAAAACTTACTTCGGCGATTTCCATTGTTTTCTGATGACCCAGATTCAATGGGTACAACTTCTGGCCTAGATCAAATTTCCACATAAGTAAACAAAATGCTCTGACATAATTTCGCTATTCAAAATCTATTCCAAGTTTTAATCAATGAAAATTATTTCGAACATTTCCATTGTCTACTAATGACCCAGTTCCAATGGGTACAGCTCGTGCCCTAGATCAGATTTCTCTTCAGTAAACAAAATTGCTCTGATTTACTTTCGCTGTTCAAATCCACTCCAATACCACTAAAGAAAAAATTAAAAAAATATGTCTGTGAGTTTGTGTGTGTGTTTTTCAGACTATCTCTCCGTCACAATACAATGCTTAAAATCATAAAGTCTGGGTAGCACAGCTAAGAGTTCATGCGAACAATTATTATGAAAGCATTTATAGATAAGTCACGGGACTATATGTTGCAGCAATAGTCAAGGATCAATGGTAGACTCATAAATATGTAAGATACATTCCGGAGAGAAAAATTGTGTAGCACTCTACACATTGAACCAATTTACTTAGCAGCAGACGCAGCATTCGATTTAATATAATCATTCCACGTCATGTCAGTGGCGGATGTAAGCAAGAGAAGTGTTTAGCATCAGCCATACTGATGGGAGCCTGAATAGAGTTAACAATATTCAAAGCCCAAACGAATGCTAGCCTCATGTTATTGTGCATATGTTGCTAATTAAAATGAAAAGTAAAATGATTAAACTTGAAAAAAATTAATTAGCAAAAATGTTTACATTTAAGAAGATATTAACCAAAAACATAATGTACATACGTATATTTATATCATTATATATAACATTTCGAATGTCGGTATATTGCAATTGAGTCAATTTCAATTGAAAACTTAAACATAGATATATTTTATATATAAATACTTTTTATATCAAGAACAATTATATGGGAAATTTTTTTTTATGTGGCGAAAAAATAAATGGATTAAATTTTTTAGCTCCCTCTCTCTTTCGTGTGAATGTGTTATCGCATCAATGTAAACTTTTCACACTAAACCTCTGCATATTAGACTTCCTTCAAATATATATGTAATCTTTATTATTTCTCTTATGTATGTACGTATTCTCAAGACCTCAAAATTTTAGAAAACACAACAACATTTATAAATACAAAAATTTGTGCAACGTGTGAGATACAATGCCTCGTGCCTTTCCACTATGTCACTCTGTGCCTCACAACACAAGAAAATCTCTACCCACATGAAAGTTCATTATCTGTATCTGGTAGACTAATTGACAAATGTTGTCCTATGAGCTGCTATCAACGTGTCACGCCATCACTGTAGACAGTAAGTACTGTCAAGCATCCGTTCAGTATAATTATCTGGGGATGCATTTCTTTTTATGGAACTGGTTTCTTGAAACCTATTGAAAAGACCCTCAGGAGCGAGCAGTACAAGTTAATTTTAGAGTCTTTTCTGCTCCCTTCTGTTGAAAGGGTGCAAATGGATACCACAAAACTCATTTTATGCAGGATAATATTCCCCTGTCACACATCAAAAATGATGAAGGAGACTTTGATGAGAATAGAGGTGAGTGTTATGAAATGGCTGCCCCAATCTCCTGACCTCAAAAATAGAAAATCTATGGAGCATTATAAAGTACAGGCTCTCGAGAAAGCAGTTGAGCAACATCAGGTGAGTCAACAAAGAACTATATATATATATATATATATATATATATATATATATATATATACAAATACCTATAGTTATATATATATGAATATATATATATATATATATTTATATATATTCCTATGTATAAAATATATATATGCATACAAATTTATATATATACTATTAAATATATATATATATATATATGTGTATATATATATATATATATATATATATACAAATATATGTGTATATATATGTACATTTATATAAAACAAGTATATATATATATATATATATATATATATATATATATATAAATATATATATACATTAGTGGAAAGATTATTTTTTGCTAGATAAATTACAGTAACTCTCTTTACGTTGTATTTTTTTTTATTGTTGTTGGTGTGGAACCTCCCTGCACCAGCTCTGCGTTTCTTGAAACATAAAAAATTGGCGATAAAAATCCAGCCTTGACAATTCACTGACTGTGAGAATGGAACACGGCCAAACTGAACACAAGCTGCCATATGTAAGTAGAATTCATTTTACCCAAAGTGTTGTCTCCCTCTCTCTCTCTCTTTCTTTTACTCTATTTGATAATCTATGACTTTATTGTTATTAATTTAATTTAATTAATTATGAATTTTTATAAATTATAAAATACAGACTAGCGAGGAAATATTTGTCAGTATCTCTCTTCCCGTTGTCTGCTTTATTATTTTGAAAGCAAAGACCTCAAGCCCATTGGTGGTAGTGGATCCTCACCCACCAGCACTACGTTCCTTGAAACTTAAAGGCTTGGTGATAAAAAGCCAGCCTCAATAATTCACTAACTCACCATGAGAATGGACGACGACGAAAATTAACATTAGCTGCCATATTTAAGTAGAATTATATGACAATGCTGGATAACTAAATTTGTTTTTAGCATAGGACAATTAGACATACTAAAACTTAATGTAATGGAAGTGAAAAAATAAAAATATAATCCCATCCCTTGGTAAGTATCTCTTCATCATCCCATTGAACTTCTTGTCAGCTGCGGCCATTTTTTTTTGTCTCTGTGTGTGTGTGTGTGTGTGTGTGTGTAATAGGAGTATGTAGACTTTTCTAACGTCCAGTCAATACTCCTCCCCCTTCTGTGAACAAGAATAGAGTCTCTCACCTTGTTTCTTGTTTAGGAAGGTGTTCTCAGAACTCTCCTCTCTTTCTGGCCTCTGTACTAGTGCTGTCTTCTGGGATGTGTGCGGTCTGTGGTAATGTATTTTTATTCGGAGTTTACACCCTTGACAGTTTTCTGTTTGCTGTTTCCGACTGATAGTTAGAACCATTCTTTTCTTGACTCTTAGCGTTCTTGAGTTATTATAAACAGGGTGTTTGTAGTGATATGTCGGGCATGGAAAGGTGTCCCTGCATTCACCTCCGGTGGGCAAAGTTGAGGCCACATTATGTTTCAGGCTGCGCCAACTTCTTTCTGCCCACGTCACGGTCGATAACCTTTGCTTCTTCTTTTTTTGTATTATGTTCTCATTTTTTTTGGCTCATTACACATCATGAAAATTTTTAACGACGATTCAAAATCCTAAACAGGCTCTTAAAACATCTAAACCTTTATAGTTTCTTTTTCTAACACCCGTGGCATTAGAACCAATTTCTGCAATGTGGAATCTTTCCTCATTGCGAATTGCCCTGATATACTGGTTCTCTCTGAGATTAATCTTGACTTGTCAATCCCCTCCTCTGACCTCTCGATTTGGCTATTTTCCTCTACTTAGAAAAGACTCTCAAACCCATATGCATGGCTTTGGGGTTTACGTCAACACCATCTCCTGCTGGTTAGAGAGCTGTCTCTTGAATCTTCAGACCATTCGTACAGGTGTCTCCGTCTATCTCTTCTCAATGCTGGAAGCTAATTTTCTTCCTTTATCGCTCTCCATTCCCCCAAAACTGTGGTGGAATTTCTACCAGCATTGCATTTTCTCATCTCTATCCGTTTGCTGGCATATTCGTGTTTGGTGATTTTAAAGCCCATCATACCAAGTGGCTTAAAACGCTACTACTGACCTTGCAGGCATACAAACTCTTAATTTTCAATTTCTCAACCCTCGCAAATAGTTGACTTCTCCACGTTTTTCCCTACAATCTAGAGGTAAGGCTTCTCTTCTCGATCTATGTTTTACCTCAATCCCGAGTCCTGTAGTGCCACGCAGAACTGCTTCCTTGGCAACTCCAATCATGCTGTTGTGGCCGTCAACATCTCCTTCAAATCCACCCCTACAAAAGAACCTCCGACCACTAGAACATCGTTGTGCTATCAATGATCAAACTAGGACTTGTTCCGGGGATTTCATTTGCGACGTCCCCAGCGACATTTTCTTTAAGTCCCTTTTCAAAAATGTGTTTCTGAGGTCCCCTCCTTGGTTAAAGCTGGAATCGAGGCTTTCATCCCCTCAAGGAAAAATAAGATCAAATCGCGCTCCTCCACCTGGTTCTCTGCTGCTTGCTCATCTGCCATTGACCAGAGGAATCACTTTTTCCACCTATATTGTAGCGACATGTTTGATTGCAATAGACGTCGCTTTGTCTCTGTCAAGTAACGAGATTTACGCGTATCCTCAATGAAGCAAAATGACTGTTTAATGCTTAAATAAAACAACGTATTGCAAATTCGGCTCCAAGGATTATTGGCGTCTCTGCAAGAGCATACTTAACAATAGCAAACCCTCTATGCATCCTTTGTTCAACCAGCTTGAGGTTCTGATCTCTTCTGTCAACAAAGGCTGAATGTTTGCTCGGTAATTCTCATTCAGTTTAACGCTCGATTCATCCGGTGTACCAACACACGATTTCCCCCTTCGAACTGAGGCACAGAAATGGACGATTTGCACATAACCTCGTCATCGGTTCTGGGCATTATCTCTAAATTAGTCCCCACAAGGCTAGTGGTGGAGACGGGATACCAGCCATTGTCCTGAAGATATGTGCGCCTGAACTAAATTATATAACTAATGCCTCAATGAATCTTGTTTTCCACCTGTTGGAAGTCCTCATCCGTCGTTTCTGTCTTTAGGAACACTGGAGACATTTCGGACCCTTGTAATTACCGTCCTATCTGTACCCTACCCCTCTTCGAAAATTCTTTGAAGCTTTAATCAATGCAGAAGTGATTATGCAATTACATCTCATAATCTGCTCTCCGACAAGCAATATGGTTTCTGCTTTTGCCGTTTCAACTGATGTGCTTATGGCCATAACTGAAATTGTTTACCAAGCACTTCATAATAACGGAGAAGCTCGGGCCATGGCTTTTGATATCTCCAAAGCATTTGATAGGGTTTGGCATTCCGGCCTTCTTCGCAAGCTTCAGGGTTATGGAATTTCAAGTCGATTATTTGACATAATACAATCATTCCTGTCGAACCAAACAGGTCCTTCTCAACGGATTTCTTCAGCTACAATCCCACAAATGCAGGTGTTCCCGAGACCCTAGGCTCTGTTCTTTATCTTCATTAACGATCTTCCTGATGTCATAGGTTCCAATGTAGGCATCTATACGGACGACACTACTATTTACTCCTGACCAAAAAAACAAATCTAGTGTCGCTGACAAAACTAAACTGGCCGTTTGTCTTGAAAAAGGACCTTCAATCGGTTGTGGACTGGGACAGGGAATTGTTTGGGGTTAATGTATGCCTCAAAAATAAAAACTGTTCTCTATTACTAACCAGAGACAAACCATCCCTGCCTCCCATTAGAATGTCAGAAGCTCAACTCCACTAGGGCACCTCTTTGCGGCTCTTCGGTATCATATTGTCCCTGTCCTGCCTTGGAACAAATAAACTGTGTTTTTCATTCATTTATTTCCTTGCCGTTTTTTAATTTTTTTTCGCCTTGTCAACATTCAAATAAACAATGACAATCGCCCTTGCATGGAGGATTTTTGCCATATATCATATTAGGTTCTGTTTTTTCAAGATTATGGAAAATCCAGAGACGGAGCGTCTTTTAATTGGAACCTGATCTGAAAAGATCGTCTGCAGTCGCTTAATTCTGCCAGTTTGACGTTGCCCCCATCGGTCTTATCATTCAAAATAAGCGAACGTTGTGAAATGTTCACATAAAATTTTTACTAAGTTCATGCATTTCCATCATTTAGCGTTGACCAACGACGACTACGGGCTGAACACTTATGGAAACCGTTAAATGTTTCTTCTCTTGTTAAGTAACTAGCTTTTTCTCGTTAATATGTAATTTATAAAAATTATTTTTTGACATTTTTGTTTTCCGATAACACTAGTTTCCAACTATTTCAAATGAACGGATCAAGTTAACAGTCCGTTTATCAAAAGGATATATATCTACGAATATATATATATATATTATATATTAATATATATATATATATATATGTATAAATCAATCGCATTTACGATGGCGTCCTTGATTCAAACATCAAACTTCAATCTAAATCGCTATTACTTGTTAAAATATTTTTTTGTTTTCTTGGTTTTTAATTTTTAAGTCTAACATCTGATGTCACCATGTTCGTCTTTTTTAATATTTACAGTAAACTGCTTTTTTTTTTTCCATTTTGTACGGTTAAATATTAAATTTGTTACAAAATAAATATTTAAACAAACTGTTTCTCAAAAGATCACTTTAAAAACTGGTTACTAATAAAAAAACAAAATAATAATTTAAAAACAAACACTATCAAAAATACAATTTCAAAAACAATAGTTTCAGTTTGGAAATCTAACAAATGTTGTTTGAAAATTTATTTTGTAGTGCAAGAATTCATTCAACATTGGACAGTACTTATAGCCAAAAAATGTTTTGCAGCGTTGATAATTTCTTGATCTTTTTCGCCAATGTGGCATGAATTTTTATGTGAGTTTTGCCGATAATTGGGAACGTAGAATATCAAATTCGTAAATGTTTAATGGAGTTCAGTTTATTCAAAGATTTGTTCTCCAAACGGACGTTTCCTTCAGATTTTTGAAGGTCGACAGATATACCTCGGAGAATTTTGCAACCTAAAAGTGTTACTGTTTAACGTATAGAAAAGAAATGGTATATTTTAAATCATCAACAAAAGAAAATAATCCGCCAGCTTGAAGAAGGTAAATCACTGCTATTACCTAAACTAGATTGAAAAATCTGTCTTAACAATTGACGTACAGTAAATGTCGGAAGTTAATGGACATTTATATTAGTGCATATTTAAAGAGACATTATGTTTACACATAATATATATACAAATTTATATTTTTATATATATATATATATATATATATATATATATATATATACAAATCTTTTCATACATTTTGCATCTATATGCAATATATTTATAATTATATTTATATACATTATATATATATATATATATAATATATATATTTATATAATAGGGGATATATTATACATATAATATATATAGATCATATATATCCCATATACATTATATATATTATAATTATTATATATATATTATATATAAATATAAAAACATATCGTTATATATATCCAATATATGGTATATATATACAAATATATATATATATATACACGTTATACATATCTTACAATGAATCATTTAACAAAAGATTGGGCCGTTTTTCTATATATATATATGTATATATATATATATATATAAAAATATATAAAAATATATACATATATATACTAATATGTATATACATATATTTTCCTACATATATACATATATGAATATATACATACATACACATACAATAAATATATATATATATATATATATATATATATATATATATATATATGTAATTATTTATTTAAAAATATGATTCCAAATCTGCCTGTCGTTAAGCTGTTCCATGTTTCAAAACAAGCGGCGCAAAACTTTCTCCAATATAATTATTTAAATTAAATTGTCAGTTAAAATAAGCTCTATTCCATCTTCGGTTGAAATTTTTTTTGGAATAACTTTTTCTTGGGTTGGAAATTTACTTCTTTTTAAAAATTGAAATCAAAATTTCCAGGGGAATAACATCCGCCGTTGTTTTAAGTTCGCCGGGTAGGCGGGCGTTGCGGCTGAAAAATAATAAGTATCAGTTGGGGTTACTTTTGATGATGTCAAGTCTGGGAAAGGTGGGGTCGTCCAAATTTGAAACGGATATATATATATATATATATATATATATATATATATATATATATATTTATATACTCCCTTACTGTGCATCTGGGGGCGTATTAAAGTGCTTCCCCAAGAATCGTACGACTTATACAGCAGTCGCTATCACGGGACTTAAAATATTTTTCCCTTCCTTGACCCCTTTAAAGGAATGGGGTCCTGGTGCCGTGTCTTTGATCCTCCTCATGTATCATGTGACCTACTTCCAATGATCTCTGGTCAGTATTTTTTCCTTCCTAAACATGACGTCTTTAATCGAAAATGGACAATCCGTGGCTTTGTTCACAAAACGTTCACCTTAAAGAAAAAAAATTTAAATTGCCCTTTTCCGAGTGAAACCGAAAGAAAAAAATAATGTTAACAACAAATTTTTTAACACACGCAGTTTATTTGTCAAACAGTTTATCGCTAATTGGATACGATCTTATTTGATTTCCCAGACTGTTTGGCGTTCTTTGGTAATTTGGAAAAAATATTTCTGATTTTAATTTCGCTAAAAAGCTCAAAAAGTTGAACAACTCAAAAAAAAAAGCACAGAGTCCAAAATGAGGTGAAAAACTTTATTTTACCGGGATGGTTTAGTGCATATCATAGACATTAAACTTAAAACCCCCAAAATATCATATTTTTCCATTGTCTCTAATCTTTTTTTTCAACAAAGTTTGAGTCCCAAATTTTCGTGGACTCGGAAGTAGGAAACAATACTTGACCGGGAAATTGAAAAATCGAATCTGGTATGCATCAGGCGGGAGAATGAACAAAGTTTGACCTGGTTTCGTATTAATTTTTGGAATTCTTTTTCCGTATCACTGGCAATTAAGGACTTATTCTCAAAGACAACATTTTTTAGCTAAATTTTGAAATGGTTGACAAAAAAAAAAAAAATCATATATTTATGAATACCGACTCGAGAGCAGACTACGTAATGTTGGCAATGTGTTTTTATGTCATTTCTCCTCTACGTATCCACCAGTGACGAGACAGCGTTTTCACATTCAGGCCTTATTAATTGTTCGCAATTCAAGTTTCGACTGAAAATTAGGATCAGGACAAATCGTCGGCATCTGATGGATACAAAGCATCCTTGGGATAATCACTTGCTCCCTTTACCGCAGCCAGTTATAATTTTGGCCTCAATAATGTTTTGGTGTAAGGGAAGTCCTGACCATCCTGGTCCCATTACATTTTTTGGTGGACGCAGTTTTCTAAGCAACATAACCGGGATCCCACTTTAATTCCAGAATGTGAGGATGGAGACCAGCGGGGTGGAGGCCGTTTAATAACTCCACAGGAAAGTTCACATTTCAGCGGGGTCTGGAGTTCTGTCAATGGATTTGTAAACGTGCAACACCCCTGGCACAGTTTCAGAAGCTGTCTATTGGGGTTGTCACATTGGTGTTTTGGGGGCAAGAATTGCCCGCCCAGCAAACAACTCAATATTGTTGTAGTTGGTTTGAAGATCAGGAAAATCTTGATTCTCTGAGTGTTGCTGGCGTTGTGACCACTGCATACAACCCTTGGACGTTTGCAAATCTATTAGTGTCCCCTGGAATAATGCCTTCGTCAAGGACTCATACTGAATTCGAAAATTCGGCGGACCCAACATCGCCAGTTAGGTGTGTACGCATGTTGGTGGTAAAGTGCAATGGTTTAAATGTGGGCCAAAGTTGTGACGATTTCAAACTCGCTCGAATAGAGACGGCCCTTGTCCCCTTAGCTACAACGGAGAGGGTCTGGCGAAAGTCACCGGATAGAAGGACGGTTATACATCCCATAAGGTCATCGGGTTTCCAATATCCTTCAGAGAGCGGTTTACAGCCTAGAGTGCAGTTTTGAGACTGACAGTGCACTCATCCCAGACGATGAGCTTACATCGCCTGAGTACCTCCGCTAGACCTGATTGCTTGGCTATACTGCATACAGCTGTTTCTGCCTTAATCAGGTCAAACGGAAGTTTAAACTTTGAGTGCACTGTTCGGCCACTCGGTAGAAATGTGCAATTGCTCATTTACTTAACGACTTCTCCAGGCGTCGAGCTCCTGAAACAATCTGTTTTTGAAGGAACGAGGAAGTTTCCTCAGGCGCGTCCAGCCATTTAATCCAAACAGGTTGATGCAAGAACCGCATCGTAAGCGGCCCTGGTCTATGAGAGGTTTTGGCTCATCGTTGAATGTAAGATCCTCAGCCATTGTTTGGACATCTCAGGTTGCGCCTCTGAGTCGACCTGGCGTTGGCCAAAAATGTTTTGGGATCACTGGGTTCAAACGGGTTTCAAGATTGTGGTTGAAGGTGGCGCAATTAAGATGCGATTTTTAAAGTTGCGCTCCTTTAGCCATTGTGACAAAAAGTCCTGTATGTCGTCTTAAATAGATATGGGATCACAGGGTTCAGGCCTCACGAATTGTGTCACATAAAACTCCAAAAACCGTCCATTTTAAGTTAGATCCCTCAGCTCATTGTGGACCACTGGCTGTCGTCGTGCAAAAGAAGTCGCCTCACGAATAAAAACATTCCTCAATTAACGTCCGTAAGTTATTGTGAATACCGTTGAACCAAGTGTGGCGTTTTTTGACGCCGGGATAGACCTCGACGTTGGTCCCGCACTTCCGCCAAGCTCAGGTGTTCTTTTTGTCCACAGGTAGTATGAAGGGACGTCTGGGTATAGTAGAGTCCTCGACAAATTTGAAGAACTCGTAAGCGTTGTTTCTTTGGTAGGCGCAGCCACATCCATTGCTGTATCCGCAAAAATAACGAAGTTCGTCGTTTTCAGGTGCACAGCAACTGGACGATTTACTGGGAAGCGTTCGTGGATGGGGATCAAAAAATGTGCCAAGGGCCCTCTATGCTGCTATGACGCGCCATGCAAGGAAGTCCTGGATTTCGTCTTCGGAACCTTCCTGCCTAATACCAAACATTGCAGAATCAGTCCCTTTGTTGATGTACTTGAATACATACTTGATGGAGCGAACTGAATGGCAATATTCGACATTGATGTGCGCATTGAACACTTTTTTGTTAGCAGGGGACAGTATGGCACTATTCATCTGTTATCCACGTGGTAGCTCTTTAACACGGCTGTAAATCCTCCCTCAGTGGGACTCCTTCGTCGGTACAGTGGATAACCAATCTCTCCTGTAATGGTTTCGCTCACGAAATCTCGTGGGTACTGCCGGGTGCATTTGCCGTCGCTGTTGTGACAGCTGGTGTAATTATAATGCGACCCGCAGGGACCATGAATCATGTTGGTTGTCACTATTTCGTTCAATTCAGGGTCAGCCAACGGATCAAGAAATATCAGCAGAAATAAGATGATCGATTTCTGCGGCCTCAATCTTGTCGCACAGCCAAATTAGTATATATGATTGAGTCAGGCCATGTCTCTGCGACTCACTGGTGTGCATGCGACAGCAAACAGCCCCAAAACCTGGCCTTTGTAATCACATCCATTATCTTTCCCAATTTCAGATGGTAAACGCGCGCAATGAGGTCTGGACGGTCGTAGTCCGTTTGCCCTGGCATAAGTTCTTTAGCAATTGAGTAACATTTTGGGTTACATTGAAAGTTATGAATTGGCCTGGTCGGGCGTAATTACAAACGTATATCATCGCGTCTTGCGTCCTCGCGTGCATATATCGTTGACTGCCTGTGAAAGTTGCAGGTTTATTCACATCTTGCCTATATTGCGTGGATCAGCATCATTTCGTAAAAAGCATCACGGAGGTGAATGTAAGAGTCGCAGCGCAATTTGGTCTGATTCAATCTGATGTAAAATCTCTTTTGGATTCCATCTTAGCAGGTCTACTATGAATTGATGGAATGGTTGCTGGCTTCGATGAAGATGATTGAATGCACCCTCATGTACATCAATAGGTAGGCGTAGAAAAGTCCTGCAAGACACACAAAGGTGGACCCATTTTGCAGAATGCCAAAGTGGTACCCATCTTCTCCGTAGGGGAAGAGAAATGGGTATTGCAGTGCATCGTAGGACCGGTGCGTTTCACTGATTCTTCAGAGCCCACTGTCGCGAAATTCGATAACAATATCATGTCTGTTGTGCTGATCACCGCTGACAATGACGGAAACTTCGACGTACGTGCTCTCCCTGAGGCCGTTTGTCAGCATCAATTACAATAATGAAATCAGAAGTGTTATTTTCGAGAGCATAGTTAATACTGCGGATATAGATGTTTGTCTCGTGGAGCATCTTTTGGAGGCTCATTATGATATCCCTGCGAGGATGATTGTCCTGGCCTGTATCGTTCTCGGGAATAATGCCCATGCGGGCATCTGCCTGTTGATTGTAGTCAGCTATGAAGTATATTTGTAGAAAGGCCGAATCAGTGGCATTTTCGGCAAAAATAGACCCAATCCGGTGGTAAAACTTAACTTGAAACTTGAAGATGGGATTTCGACCTCGCGGAAGGCATTACCATCAAATGAGGTCATCTGGAAGGCACAATTGTCTGATTTTTGCTAGGAAATGTTAGGAGTCTGGACTGGAACCCTGCAACAGAATTTTCAATGAGCAGGTAGCTCTTGAAAAGGTGGCAACTGTACTGTACCGTCTGAACAACAACTCCAGGCTATTTTTCGGCATTGCAATGCCCACAGACTACTGACATGGATCCTATTTGGAGGTCTTAGCGACTCAAAACTGGCTCATGGTTGAATGCCAGCTTTAACCAAAACTGTTTTGGTGGGCTACATAGCCCTCGCTGTGCATGGCGGTGCTGATTAATCTGATTTGCAGTACAAACCTTTATTACGCTCACCAAGTGTTTCATGTGACAAAACATACTGCCTACGTTGAGATTGACTGGAAAAACTCAAAGAGGACTCTACCTCGGTTTCCTCCTCCATGTTTTCTCTTTGACGCAGGTGGGCTCTTTTAGAACGCTTGCTAAGTTTGCTCCCCTCACCATGGTATTTTGGCACGCCGAGCAAAGCTGCCGGGTCCGGTCATTGCCACACATTCAGAAGATGTGCAAAGCAGAGTTGAAGTGGAAGGCCAGGCCTCTACCCCATGAATCGCACAGATTCTTAGCCTGTGAGTTATTTTTTTTAGAATTCCTACTAAGGTTGCTCGCCTGGGTGTTTTTGCAAATTTGCAGAGCTGCCGGGTTGGTCATAGTAGAATGGAAGAAATGGGTATGGAATGCTAAGATGGACTGGTCTGCGCAGTAAAGTCAGCACGCTGAGATTTTCTGGTGATGCAAATAGCAGTGAAGTACTGAGGTGACTGGCCGCGTAGTAAAGGCAGTACATTTTTTTAACCACAGTGAAAAGGAATAACGTGGAGATAAAATAGGTTGGGCAAACGATTGAGTAAAAAAGTAAAACTTGCGAAGGCAGTTAACTGTCTAAGAGCGAAACTGATCGACGAAAAGGTAGAAAAAGGTATGGAACGCTAAAGATGGGCTGGGACGTAGAGGCAGCACGGGAGATAAAATGTGAAAATGAAACGTTTAAGCTAAAAGGTAAGAAAAGGTAGCAGGAAAGTGTCAATTAATCAAATGACAGATGCGTTAATGGCGATCAAATCAAGACGTGAGTTTGGATGCAGCCTGGCTGAAGGTATTTAAAGGGAGCGTGACTTGTCATTGATTGGTGTAGCCTGGACGAATTTACTTTTAGACCAATGAATGAGCTCACGCAAAATGGAAGATGCTAGCGCGCATTCACACACGCACCTATGATTTGGCACGCAAGACTTGGCCGTAAACGATATATAGCTGCCTGTTGCATATGCAGCATTGGCTCTAACGCAAATGATGCCGGCGATGAGAATGCAATTGAGATGCAATGAGGCGTTTGCTCGTTTAATTTTGTTATACAACGAAAAGCCGCTAACCGTTTGCAGGCATTAGCTTTGAAATGGATTGGGAGGAAGCTTGTTTTTTTTAGCGCAAAACTCCTCGTCAGGTCTGGGATGCGGCCTGGGCTAAGGGAAAAGGTTTAAAGAATTGGAAAATGGACTTCTGAGGGCGGAAGCATTTTCACTCAGCACGTAATCGGTTTTTTTTTTTCGGTGAATCTGCGAATAAAGGAATGCTTATTGTGGTAAGATGCGACGATTAAAGCAAAAAGTGTGGACAAAGTCGAATACGTCATTTGTGGCTCAAAGTCAGAACTGGTAGCAGGGATAAAAAGCCGAATTTCAATGGCTCTTCATCCATTCCAGAATTTGATGTCAAATCTTTTTCCACTCAATTGCACGCACTGACCTGTTTCTTCCCGCGCATAGCGTGACTTTAAATTAATCTGCATTTAGGAAATACCCAACCGAAAAAGAAGGTTGACGGGTTCTCGATTTGCACTCTGTTGGAAAAGACAGAGTTGAAACTTCACATGGGTACTCCCAATTGCCTCGTCATTAATCCGGTCGGTTTCGCTAAACCCCGACATGCGGTTCCAAGCAATCTGGGCGTATCGGTTTTGGGGTTTTATCGATTTTCTGCGCTGTTTAGGGGTCCGTGGTCATGAAACTTCTGGACAACACTTCTAATGGTAGACTCTAAGAGGGTGTCAAATTTAGTCGAAATGCGATCATTCATTTTGTAAGCAAACTTTTTCGATTATCGATTTTTTCGGAAACTGAGTCCGAACTCAAAAATCGGGTTCCGTCATGTCTTTACGGCAACCATTTGTAAACTTATGGTGAAAACGGCATCGAAATCGGGTGAGAAATTCGGCCTGGGCGAAGTAACAACGCCCACGACAGACACACAGACAGACGACATTAGAAATATAGATAGTAGAATAATACTCAATCAGGATAAGTAGACCAGCCTCTCTCAATATTTTTACTGTTTTGGAACCCTTGAAATAGTTTTTATGTTGTAGAAAATTAAGGCAATGTGCTGTAGATGCGAGAAACACTTAACAGTTTATTCTCTTAACAATTAAGTGGGTAAAAGGTAGAAAAGGGAAGAAATAAAGAAGTGAATAATAACGATTGAGGTCACTGCCTCAAAATCGCAGCACTTCCGGTGGTAGGTAACTTCCGGAACAAAATTTACAAGGCCTCGAATCTCCCCAAAAGCAGACTACCGACGACATTCCCCGTCGCTTTTATTGGCATAAGAATGTTGACAAAAACCCGGATCTGGAGAAGATAAGCCCGTATTTGAGTATGCTAAGTTCTTCTGTGGCTAACGGAGAAACTCTTATGTGACTATGTATAAAGTTTGTGTATGTGTGTCCTCCCATTTTTCCGACTTGTATTTTATTTAGATGTACTTTTTTGAAAAAGAATTATTTACCGATGCACCTTTCAGGTGCATCAGGTGTATTTCCGAATTAATAATCCTTGAATATAAAATGGAATTGCCAATTGATGCGCAACCATAGAAAAATCAAAATGTTTATTGAGTTTTCCTTTACATATTCATTATTCAAATAATCGATTTCCTTTTAAATGATTCATAATTCAATTCCTTAAAATGATTTTTGGTTGAGTTGTTGCCTGGAAGAAAGCGGCTTAAAATCTTAGGAGTATAAGGTAACTTTTATTAACGATGCTATTCTAACTATGGATCAGATAGTCATAGAAATCATAGCCTCACTACGAGAGTAATACTGCTATGGTTTTTGTAAGAAATGGACATTTTACTGGGTGAAGTTGTCAGTCCCATGTCCAACTGCTTTTGAAATCAGAATTATTGATATCTTAGACTGGTTGTCAAAGTTAGAGAGCCCAGTCTACCCTGCCTTTCAAGGAGAAATAGATTCTTAAATTTCCCAAATGGTATTTGTGTGAAAATGAATGCAACAATTTCGGGTCCTCGGAGGTGGGATCGTCATGTGACCCGACTTCATTTTCTATAACCATTTTTATGTTCATCCACTCCCGTAGTTAAAGGAAAAAATTCGTCATGACTCTCCACCCTTCTATTCTTTGCAGCTCTCAACAAGTTCTTTCCTTATGCTTTACCTCCCCCAATGTCACGTTCTGTCAACCATTTACTTAAGTCCGCCAGGTATGTCACACGTTGTTTTTCCTTGTCTCTCTTTCCTCTATTCGACCCGTGAGTATCAGATTCTCCAAGCCCTCCTTTCTCATTATGTGTCCCAGAAACTTCAGCTGCCTCTTTCTGATGTTAAGTATAAACCTCCTCCTTTGTTTGCATCCTCTCTAAGTTCTCATCGTTGCTCACAGGATCGGTCCATGATATCCTTAGCATCCTTCTGTAGAACCACATCTCCGTCGCCTCGAGTTTCTTCTTCATCTTTGAGGAAATTTCCTGGTAAAAGAAGGACAGATGTCACGTAACAGCTCAGTATTCTTTTCTTTGTTACCAAAGAAATCCTCATGTCTTGCAATACTCTGCTCAACTTTTGGAATGTGTCTTTGGCCATCGTAATACGTCTACGGATCTCAGTGTTACACTTACCGTCCTCTGTCAAAATGCTTCCCAGATATTTAAACTTCCGCGTCTGTTTTGATTCTAGTGTTCCCTGACCTGCAAATCGCATTTCAGGCTCATCTTTTACTATGTTTATGCATTTTCTTCATTTAGTTTATTCTTCTCATTTGTCGCTATCTTCTGTAGAAGATTTTTAATTTCATTTCCGTGTCTCCTATCAGTACTGTGTCATTTGCGTATCTTATGTTGTTAAGATTGTGGCCGCTAATGATGAATCCTGGTAGGGCCAATTTCTCAATTCTCTCTATATAGGTTGCCTCGGTGAGAAGACGCATCATTGCCTCACGATCCTTTTCTATTTTTGTATATTCGCTGAACTCGTTCCTTATGCACATGCATGCTGTTTGCTGCCAGTATAGGTTCTTGATTGTTTTAATATCTTTCCCGAATATATCAAGGTGGCTGATCAGTTCCAACAGATCCTTGTGGCGCACTTTGTCGAAAGCCTTTGCGTAGTCTATGAAACATAGGTGCACGTCCTTCTGCATTTGTATCGTTCTTTCTGATAACATTCTGAGCATGAATATCGCGTTCCTTTTTCCGGTTTCTTTAACAAACCCCACTGTTTTTGTCCTATCTCTGGGCTGATTCTGCTGCGCGCTCTATTCATCAGAATACGGATGATGTTTTTTTTTTTACGTGGCTCATTAGGTTATTGTTCGGTGGAGTTCGCATTCATTTGAGCCTGGTTTTCTTAGGCATACCTATATGAAGATAGATCTGTTGAGGTCTTCCGGTATATCCACCACTGTTGTAGATTTCATTTGTTATTTCTGTGATCTTGTCTATGCCAAAATCATCTAAAGCTGTCAGCATTTTCTGTTACAATTCCCTCTGGCCCAGCTGCCTTGTTTCTGTTCAATTTATCCAGTACTTTTTCTTTTGGTTTTCAGAATTCCAGGTCTGTCAGTAATTCTGTGTATTGCCAGTTGTTCCTTTCATCATGGAAGAGTTCTCCAATATATTCATTCCAGCGTTGAAAATTTTTCCTTCTCTAATATGATCGTTCCATCCTTTGATTTTAGGCAGCTTGTTGACGAGCATGTCTTCTGTCCTGTTGTTTGTCTTATTTGTTTGTGCATGTCTCTTTTATTTGTGATACTCAATCTTTCTATTTCTGCACATTTTGTTTAGCCATTCTTCTTTAGCTTGCCTGCATTTGGTCCTTATTTCATTGTGTAATTTTCTGTATTCCATCGTATATCTTGGCAGAGTTTTTTCTCTTTTGCATCATGTTCGAATATCATGTCGAGAATCAAATCGTTTTTCCTTCTTCGTCCTGTCTCCTTTGGGATGATATTGTTTGCTGGTGTAAATCGTTCCATTTCTCTTAGTGGGATCAATTTTGAGTTTTCACAAACGCCTTGTATCTTATAGGAAAATCCATATATTTTTCTTTTTAGGAAAGGATCGTTCCTTGTTTGATGTCATTGAATTTTTTACTGGATTAATATATCTTCTTCAATTTCTAAAGTTTCCTCTTAGTTTCCATATGAGTCTAGGTGATCGCTCACGGTGACTCTTGGAAACGTTCGTTCTATATGTTACCTTTTTCTGTTGAATCGTCTCATTCATTTAATTTTTTGTAGTATGGTTTCATAATCAATTTCCTTTTTGTTTAAAATCCTGGACTCCTCACATTTCAGTTAGTCGTTTCCAATGATCTTGGTCCCTCATATGTTTGGCTTTTACCTGGTCTTTATATGTTTCTTTCAGATACATTTTTCTCCAGCGTTCATAATTGCAGGTTGTATGTCCATTAATCTTCCTAATACATCCCTGCTCTATCCCTTTTTACTTTTACATATCCTCCATGAAATAATTAAAAAACTTAAAATAAATTTATGTTGAACCCTGATATCAGCATGAATGTAAAAGATTCGATGTCTTCTTGGGATAAGGATATTCCTATATGTCGGTGTTACAATCTCTTTAATTTGATATTCAGTTTTGAACGAAAATATTTAATTTCAACCATATAAATACATCATAGATTCAAAAGATAATGAATTTAAAATTTAAATTAAATATTAAATTATGGATTACATTTCATCTTTGTCATGTTCTAATTAACAAATTCCATAAATGAAATTTCTGTTTAAATTTCTTTAGATGATGTATTATGGAACTATTTGTTTTATTCTGACTATTGTCCTAATCTTTGTCAACAATACAACGTTTCGGCCTTCATACTATCTGTTTATATTTATGGGAGATGATTAAATTATTACATTATTTATTTTATTCGACTTTTTGTCTCTCATCAAACACTGTGACAATATTTTTTACAACCATGGTAACTTGCGAAAAAAGTTCACAAATTTTCTTCAGGTGGTTGGAAATTTGTATTAGTTATAAATGAAATAAAAGATTATCTACTGTTAATTTTTCAAGGATCAAAGACAAAAGTGGATAAAAGAGTTGGTAAGATCCAGTCGTTAAAACCCAAACAAAACAAGTTCAATAATATATGTAGGCAGTAAATATACTTTAATAACAGGAACAATACATAGAAAGATAAAAGGATAAGTGTCATGAATTAAACATTGCATTGCGTGGAAAAGAAATTCTGTCTACCGTGTGTATTGAAAAAGTTTCAGTCCGTGTTTCCAACCACCTTCCCTTGGCCGAGGGAATCTCGAGGTTGATAGCTGAAAATAAAAAAAATTGCGACAAAGTTGGGATAATAATCTGCAAGGCCTGAACAAAAGAGATAGAGGCGAAGGGTTTTGCAGATTTTTTGGTAGCCAGGAAAGAAAAATTTGGTGAAAGGGTTAACGGGGAGAAAGGAGGATTTAACTATCCTTTGTCAAGATTAAACCTTCCGCGATGGAAAACCTAGGATTTGATGTATTTCTGTGTTTGTTGTTTCATTTAACATTCTCAAACTGAAATTAGAATTTGTTCAATGTTAAACGTTCCATTTCTTACCAATAAAAAAACATTTGATCGAAAAATAAAATTATATGGTTTGGGAACATAATTTATGTCGTTCCTATAAATATTTCAAAATAGGTTCCGATGATACCAAACAGAATAAATAACATATTTTAAAAAAATTATGAAGGTTATTTTTAAAATAACCTGTTAATTATGTTTATATTTACCTACATTTAGTTATTTGTATGTTAGACTTAACCCTCCTGTTTCAGTTTGTATTTATTTACGGTGGTTCAAATGTATAATCGTTGGTCTTTATTCGCTGGTCGTTGACAACGTTCCGCCCCTTTGTTGAGGTTTTGATTTTTTTTAAATTGAAAAAAGCATTTCTTGTGGATTGAAGTGGGATAGTCGGATTTTTAATTGGTCGACATAAAAGATGGAAATTTACTATTTTTTAATGCGCCGATAAAATGAAAATATTAAAAATATATAACTTGGAATAAGTCCTATTTTTCATTTTTTAAAAAAAATAGCTGATTTTTCAGCATTTTCATCACAAAGGCGCTCTCTTTTATTAAAAATCTTAAAAAATAAAAATAAAATTCAAATCAAAAATTTTCATTTAGTGAAATGTTGCGGCTGGCTAATTAATAAAACGATTTGAAAAATATTATTTAGTCACTTTAAAATAATGCAGAAATTAATTATTTAAAAAAATTTGGCACTGTGGATACCAACAGTAGCCATGTTTATGTTATTTGACGATTGAAAAGATTGATTGTTGTTTTAATGAGGAAATCGTTAAAAACATTTTTAAGAATATGACATGACAAGTTATTTATAAAATTTTATTTACTCGATAATGAAAAATTTTAAATTGCAAATCAAAAACATAATCTCATTTTAGGAATTTTAACTTTTCTTTAGTTATTTTGAAATCATCTGTATGTTCGACCATATTTAAAAAATGGGTTTAAAACAAAGGCAAGAGGGTTTGAAAATTCTTTTAGAAAGGAAATATCGATGTTGGTATTAAACTTTAAATTCATGATTTGAAAATATTTTTTTTCTTTAATTATTATAATAATCTTTTGGCTGAATTTAATACATTTTTTTTAATTAAATTTAAGAAAAAATGAAAATTAAAACAAAAATTTTTCAATTTTGTAAAAATGGTTTTTTTATTCATGGAAAATGAACAGAAATTATTATTCTTATTTATAAAATCAATTTATTGTTTCTTATTAATTAAATAATATCATAGTTTTATTCAAAAGCAATGTTTTTTGATTCAGAGAAGGAATTTTTTTATTTTCTTTCTGCTCAACAAAAACAAATTGATGATTTAGATTTTCAAAAGAGTTCTGCTTTGATCCAAAAAAATTGAAGTCTCTATTGAAATTTTTCGTTCGAATTTATCCATAAAAAATAAAATTAAGATATGGATTATTTAACAGACAAAAAAACTATGTTTACCGAGTTTTTAAATAAAAGAAAAAAAAAAAAATTTTGTTCATTCATTTTTTGAATAATTTGACGTTTTTATTTGAAATCTGACAAGAAATTTTTCTCTTTTCAGCAAGAATTTCCAAATCAATGTGAGATTTACATAATTATTTCTTTTGACTGAAAAAAACCGTCAAAAAAAATTTTTTAAAAAAAAAATTTAAAAATGCTAGAAAAGATTAAAAGATTTCATGAAATAATAAAAATCAGTTTGGTCAAATTTAATGAAAATATTTGATAAAATATGATTTTTTTTTTTTAAAGGCGAAATATTGATGGAGAAAAGCCAGTAGATAAAAGTTTGTCTATTTTGAAATTCAGCGAATATAAGAGATTCTGATGTTGTCCTTCTCACACATACTCAGTTTCTGGCGGTCTCTGGTCTTGGGAATTTTTTTGAATGTTGGGGGAGTTAAACCTTCATCTTCTGCCTTTCAATCAAAAAATATATATATATATATATGTCTCGAGCAATATATCTCTTGAAAGCCAAATGTGAGTACACCAAACTTTTCTGACATAATAATCGTAATCTATATCTCTTATTTGGCCTACTGAACCGAGTTAATAGGTTACAAAGTTAATTCTTTCAACCTTTTATATCAAAGCATTGAATCTACTTTGTCAAAGAATTGATCGAAATATAAACCAACTCTCTCTTTCCCTCTTACAGAATGATTATTATCATCCGAATTTCAAATGTCTCGTATTTTATCAAGAAATTTATTTTTAGGTGGACATAGTTTAACAATCATGTAAAAAAAATATATCTTCTAACAATGACATAAAAACATTATAACAAAAAAAGAATATTTGAAAATATTAGAAATTTAATGATGCAAAACGTCTTGTCTAAAAAAAGTAAAATTTGGCATCTCAAAATAACAAAACAGAGCTGAATTATTGATAATAAATTATATTTGGACCATTCAAATTTTGGAAACCCTAAAATATATGAATTGCAAAAATCTTCTATTTACGATCTTTCTTTTTTTCCAACCTGTGACCAAAATACACTAGGTTTTCAACTGATTTTATAAACCTCAGGTTTTTCGTATCAGGATATTTAATTTTCATAATTAGTGTTGCATCTGTTATTCATGATGACGGTCGTCTTCGAGTATAGAATCCAGAGGTTAGCAGTGAATATTTCGAAGACAGTAGGAAAGCGTTGTTCAGGTTAGCAGTGGATATTTTGGTAAAAGTAGCAGAGCGTAGTTCGTCCTTCTGTTTCTCTTCGCCTGACAAGCTGGACTGGACATTCGGGTAGAGTAAACAAAATGGCCGCCTTTATACACGACGGATTGAATATTCTACGTCTTCTGATTGGTTAACCTTCTATTGGTGGACTATAAAGTGAGTCAAGTCATTTTTCTGGAATTTCAGTCTTCAAAGAAATTATATAATTTTGGAAGGTTTTCGTTGGTCGTCAATTTATGAAATTCCAAAAATAGAAAATTAAAATGACAGACATTTAATTGTATATATAATCCAAATTTTTTGTCACAAATAATGAAAAAACAAAACACAAAAATTTGCCAGTAGGATAAACAAATATACGAGAAATCCCTAAAAACATGATATATTTGAAAGAAATACCCATTTTTCTTTATTTTTTCGGAGAGGAAAGATATTTTTTTTCCACTCAATGAAAATATTAATTTCAAATTTCTGACACAATGGGAAGTTTTTTATTGGACTGTTGATTAGGGAAACATATTTGGAATTTGTTATTGCACTGATTTAAGATTTTTATTAAACAAATAATCACGAATAATAAATAAATTTATTTGTTTTAAAAGAAATGAGTTTTAAGCCAATTATGATTTATTACAAATCTATTTATATAATTACTTATCTCATAACATCAGTATATAAATAAATATCAAAATTAAGAACATGACATTCAAAAACAGCAGCGGCAATTTGTTTCATGCTATATAAATAATTTATAAATATTTATTTAAATTTGAATTAAACAATTAATAATTTTTCAATATAAATGAATAATAATTTAATAATATCAACTGCATATTTACATGATATATTGACAATATTCTCATAAATATATATATATTTATATATATACCACCAAATATATATATATATATATTTTATTTTAAAAATATTATGAGATCGAAAATTTTAAAATTTCTCTAAAAATTACACTGATTTTATTTTTTTTTTTTTATTTTTTTTTTACACAAATTATTTTTTAAAAATAAACTAAATTATTTTTATCTGATAAGATTTTTTTTTCAAAAAGCATATTTTCGAATATCATCCATCTTGAAAATAATTTTTTGTATGAACAATTTTTTAGATTTGATTTAGGTTTATTTTTTTAAAAAATTTAATTTGAACTCTTTTTCACTGATTTTAAAAATTTCCTATTGTAATAATATAAATTTAATTTTTGATAATAAAATTTTCCTCAGTTAGTAGTATAATGTTAGTATTTTTCAATTATTTATATTTCGAACAATATTTTCTCCAAAGAAAATTAAACATTTGCATATATTTTTTTAAATACATAATACTCATTTAAATTTATACAATAAATGTGGCATCTATTCTCAGAATCTATCATTTATCTATCTATCTATTATAAATCTATAATCTATCGATAGATAGATAGATAAATAGATAAAAGATAGATAGAAGATAAGATAGATAATTCAAATATGCATGGTAAGGATTCTTTTTAGGTTTTTATAATATGAAATATTAAAAGATAGATCCATGAAGAGACATCTTGTATTTATATACAAGCAAAATGATATATATCAAGAAGGAAAACTTTAACACATCATCGAAGAATTTGGTATTAAATTTATTTGGACAGATTGTTTTTTTAATATCTGCTCATCTTGACCGAAATTAATGGTTTAAATTTATCCAGACAATTTATAAAAATTTTTTTAAAAGTAAATCAAAAAATATAAAGGTAAGTAAATGTCAAAATATATATCTAGAAAAATATATTTTATTGACGCAATTTTGGGGGAAAGAAATATATATATTTATATAACTCGATTATAATGAAATTGCTCATATCAATAACGTGATATTTAGCTTTGTTAGGATTTGTATCTATATACAAAATCGGCAATCATATCATTATGAAATCTGAATTGAAAATAAATTAAAATATACTTAATATGTTTGTTTTTATCCTCTTTCTGTTTACAGTTCCTCTGATTGTCTGGATTTCTTGATATTTATTTTTGTTTTATTTATAGTTTAAAACAAACCATACAAAAAATATTATTTATATTTATTGAATTTCTTAATTTTGAAAAGAGCACTTTAATTAACTTTTATTCAAATGCATTTTTGAGTAAATGTTTATTTCTCATATTAAGCAGATGAAATAAAAAGTAGCTGGAAATAATATATCAATTTTAAATGAAATTTTTTTATTTCCTAATATTAAATTATTACTAATCAGATATATAATAATTTTCTAATTACCTCATCTTTTTTTTATTTCAATTTAAATTTATAGTAGAAAAAGTAAAAATTATGAATTTAACAGATCAAGACTGAAAAGATATATATTCATGTTAATGTGTATTTTTGGTTCCAGGTTCTAAGTTTGAGATTAACGATTTTTAAACAAAATAAAATAAAAATGAATTATTAATCTATTGAATCAAATTATAATCAATGTTCGTCTCTAAATTAAGAATCTGTAGATTTCGCCATATATATGCTTTTGGCTTGATTCCATATATTACTTTTGTTTGTAATCATCATTTAATGTAAACTGATAAAAGATTGTGATTGGATAATACTGATAAAATATATTAACTCAGTGGTACATGATTAATGATGGAAATTATTTGAACAAAGAAACCATTGAAATATCGTTAGAATTTTTATTTTTTTCGCTAATTCCAAATAGTTTAAAATTTCTTCAAATAAAATAACTAAAACTATATATATAAATAAAAAATGAATAATACCACAAAAGTATATAAATAATTAAATAAAACAAAATAATTTGGGAATTCAGTTTTAGAGTATTTCATTTTTACGTTTATATATATAATATAGTAATATATTAAAATTCGCTACACGAACTAAATGCATTTGAAATATTTGAAATTGTAAAAATTCAAGATAGTTAAATAAATGTTCTTAATTTATTTAGAAGACTATTTTTACAGATCCATGCACTCAATTTTTATTCTTTAAATAAAAATAAACTTATCATTTATAGAGTACGAATGGACGGATAAAAAACAATATGCAGTTATTCTGATATTTTTATGAAAGAAACCTCTATCAAATATAGATTATTATCTAAAAATATATTTAATATTCTAAAAAAAGAAAACGAAATATAAATAGACGTAAATGTGGTATTTTGAAATATTTGGTTTGCAGCTCTTCGTATTTCATTAAAGGTAAGTTGTAATTTCAGACTTTCATAGGATTTTTAAAATTAATTCTTTTCTATTAATATTCTTGGGACTTATCTTGATGAGTTTCTTTTAATGTGTCGAATATATTGATCAGAGCAAGCAACTCATAGTAATGGATATTGCCTGGGGACATATTACATATTTGATATATGGAGTTAATATTTAAAAAATTCAAACCTTATACCTTCATTTTATATATATATAATAAAATTTAAAAAGAAAATGATCATATCACTGCATACACCAGTGCCAGGTAAATAAACCTAAAATGTTTGTTTGTTTGATGAAATAGTTGATAGGATAATGTTAAAAGTTTACAAGCCGTTTTGTCATATATTATTTTTATTAAGCTTATATTTAAAGTGGAATATGAAATTTATTAAGTGGGACTATATGACTATAATAAATATTGAAATAGGACAAAATAAATATGCTATATCTGTTCAGATTGATTCTTCAAAAAGATGATACCCAGAAAATAAATGGCGTCGCCCATCAAGATGCATATTTTATTCTTTTTAAATTCATCTTTGAATTTTTAAAATAGATATATATATACATGGTAAAGCCACTAAGATAGTAGAGGCTAAAATTAAAAAAGAATCCGAGAAAAAAAGTTATAAAGTGGAAGGACCAAAAAAGAACGTAAATTAAGGCGCAAAGACAACGTTTGACATTGCAGTAAATTTTGAAAATTCAAACAACTAGAAGCAAACGAGAAGAACAAGAGAAGATAATTAAAGACATGGAAATTATTACACATCTAGCCAATTTTATGTAAAAATGATACCTCTCAACAAGGTATCAAAATGCAGGAAAGACGCCATCAGAAGGATTAATTTTAAAAATATTTATAAAAAAACATCATTGAAGTCTAAATTTGGCATATTTTAAAGTTAACATTGAGATGCTTGAAAATTACAGATTCTTTGCATTTTTTCAAGAATATCTAAATACAAAGCAAAAGTTTTTAGATCAATTTACTAAAATAAGTTCTATTTAATAGTTTTATTATATGATATACGAGAAAAAATGGAACTTTTTCTTTTCATTCAATCTGCCGGAATTTTCTGACATTTTCAAACTGTTAATCGTCATATTTAAAAAATGCCTTAATATATAAGATTTTATTTGATAAAATGTTGTTTTTAGTAATTTGTTTTTTTAGTAATTGTTTTAAATGCCCACAAGCGTTAATCAATCAATAAAAAAAGTAAATAACAGTCATCGATTAGTAATCGAAATGGTGTAATCAATCACGCTATTTTTTAATTATTTCCTTTCATTATTTGAAAGTGCATACCAAGCACGGTTGTTTATACCCTCAGAAGCAATGTTTTGAAATGACCCTTACACTGGATCTTTCAAAGATTATATTGATATTTATCAACCTTACGTGAATTTTTTAACCAAAACCTTTATTCATTAAACGAGTGAACACTAATTTCATTGCAAAGAAGGAGTTGTTTCATACAATTAATGCTTTCAAGCAAAACACTTTTGGTGTAATTTTTGGGGGTCTGTATTTAGGTAGTAATATTTCAGTTTCTTTTTAATCTTAATCAATCTGTTAGTTTTTTTTATACTTTTTTTTTTTTTATGTGCCATGTCCTTTCAGGACGTAGGCGATCATGGCTCTCACCCTTCCCCTATCCCTTGCAGCTCTCAACAAGTTCCTTCTATCTGCTTCTTCCTCCAGACCACATACTGTCATCCACTTGCTTAAGTCCGCCAGGTATGTCACACATTGTTTTCCCTTGTCTCTCTTTCCCTCTATTTGACCCATGAGTATCAGATTCTCCTAACCCTCCTTCCTCATTATGTGTCCCAGAAACTTCAGCTGCTTCTTCCTGATGTTAAGTATAAGCCTCCTCCTTGTTTGCATCCTCTCTAAGACCTCATCGTTGCTCACACGCTCGGTCCATGATATCCTCAGCATCCTTCTGTAGAACCACATCTCCGTCGCCTCGAGTCTCTTCTTCATCTTTGAGGAAATCGTCCAACATTCGCTGCCGTAAGAAGGACAGATGTCACGTAACAGCTCAGTATTCTTTTCTTTGTTACCAAAGTGTCCTTTTCTTTGTCTCTCAGTACTCTGCCCTCCTTTCAAAATGTTTCCCCAGCCATTTAAACTTCTACGGATTGAGTTCTAGTGTCCCCGACCTGTCAAAACGCTTCCAGGATATTTAAACTTGATGACCCTGCATTCTAGTCTTTCAGATCGCATTTAGTTTATTGACGACCATTATTCTGTTTTCTTTAATTTATTTTAGTCCTTTCTCTCTCCGTCGTTACCTTCTGTAGGAGATTTTGTAATTTCTTTTCCGTATCTGCTATCAGTACTGTGTCATCTGCGTATCTTATGTTGTTAAGATTGTGACCACCAATGCTAAATCCCGATAGGGTTTTTAATTCTCTCAGAATTGCCTCTCAGTATAGGTTGAACAGGTCGGATTAGAAGACGCATCCTTGCCTTACGTCCCTTTTTTTATTTTTTGTATATTCACTGAACTCGTTCCCTATGCGCATGCATGCTGTTTGCTGCCATATATAGGTTCTTGATTATTTTGATATCTTTCCTGAATATATCAAGGTTGCTGAGCAGTTCCATCAGATCCTTGTGGCGTACTTTGTCGAAAGCCTTTGCGTAGTCTATGAAACATAGGTACACGTTTTTCTGCATTTGTATTGCTCTTTCTGATAACATTCTGAGCATGAATATCGCGTTCCTTGTTTTTGTCTTTAACGAAGTGCACTGTTCTTGTCCTACTCCAGGCCTGATTCTGCTCGTCTCTTTCATCAGAATACGGATGATGAGTTTTTGTCATGTGGCTCATTATTCTTATTGTTTCGTGGAGTTCGCTATCGTTTGCGTCTGGTTTCTTAGGCATAGCTACGAAGATAGATCTGCTGAGGTCTTCCGGTATATCACCGCTGTTGTAGATTTCATTTGTTATTTCGGTGATCTTGTCTATGCCAAATTCATCTAAGGCTGTCAGCATTTTCCGTTACAATTCCGTCTGGCCCAGCTGCCTTGTTTCTGTTCAATTTGGCCAGTGCGTCTTTTTTACTTCGGTTTTCAGAATTCCAGGTCCGTTGTTAGTTCTGTGTATTGCTGGTTGTTCCCTTTACTCATTTGGAAGAGTTCTCCAATATACTCCCTCCAGCGTTGAAGAATTTTTCCTTCTCTAATATGAGTGTTCCATCCTTCGATTTTAGGCAGCCTGTTGACGAGAATGTCTTCTGACCTGTTAGTTGTCTTTATTCGTTTGTGCATGTCTCTTTTGTTGGTCGTACTCAATCTTTCTATTTCTGCATATTTTTCGTTTAGCCATTCTTCTTTCGTTTTATTCCTCCTGCATTTGGTCCTTAGCCAATCTTGGGAAAAAACGAATTTAAATTAACATGGTTCTTGGTATCAAGATTTTTTTCCGCGTTTTTGCGAAGGAATATTCGAATCTAACTGTTAACAATTTGCCCTTTCCCTTAAAGAATTGTAAAATTCGAAACGATGACTTTTTGTTGAAAATCATATTTATTTTGGCATTCAAAGCAAAAGGACTAAAAACGAATATATATATAATATATATAGCCAAAGATAAAATATTTCCATAATCAGCTTGTAACCAGAATATATTTTCATTAAGAGTTGAATGTATCTTATTGGTTTTCATTAAATCTAGTATTAGTTTGATATTTTAATTAACAATTGAACGCTTGTAAAAAAAACTATCGAAGTTTGAAAAAAATATCAGAAGTTGTTTGGCCATCTGGTTTATCCATGCACCTATAGTGTTGATAGTAAATACTATTCATCTCTTGTGTAAAAAAAAAAACTGTCCGATATTTTCAATGTTCTGACGTTCAATGTATCGAGGGTCATTTTATGTTTATATTTTATCATTAATGCCGGATAACGGTCTGGTGACATATTTATAAAAAAATAATTGCTTTATATAGATATATGTTTTTAGGACTTTATATATAAATATATATATATCAGATATATTAATGATTTTCATAGATAATATAATGGATTAGATAAATTCCTATTTGCCGTCTTCACTCATGGTTTATTAAACGTTTGTATATAATGGCAAAACTTTGTTATTAATTTTTCATATATTGAATTATAACTTAACATATGCATTTTATGAAACTTGGGTGGGATTGGCGGTTTAGTCATTTTGCTATATTTCGAAAATACTTTGCCATAAAAACATAGATAAAATTTTTTATTTAAATGAAGATTTAAATATAATATATATGATTATATAAAACAATATACTGATTATACCATTGGGGAAAATGCGATTATTTTTACTTACAATTATATGTTCAATATATATATACATGAATCAAATGGGCATTTTTATTGAAAGAAAATACTGATATTTTAACAATATTATATATATAATAAACAAATAAATATATGGAAATGTATATAGTAAAAAAAATTATCAAAAAATTTTAATTAAAATATCTAATTATTAACAATTTTTTAATGTAATAAATTTATGAACAAAAACATTAACAAAGAACCGTTTATGCATTTCTTTGGTTTGATGGATTTTATTGTTGGATAAATTCATAAAAATGGAAATTATTTCTTGTAAACATAGGTTATATGGATCATATAAATATAAAACATACATCTATATTTTTTTAATATTTTTATATTTTATCTGTTAGTTTTTTAATCCCTTTTAACATATTTAATATTTTTGAATGGCCGTTCTTTTTCCAATTGTCACGCATTGTTGTTGAAAAGGGATATGCGACGATTTAAAACTCAGTTGTATCAACAAATATCATCTTTTACATCTACATAAGTTTTGTGTAGCGATGGAAATATTTTCAGGTTTTGTAATGATTTATAATAAAAATATTGACAATATATATATATATATATATATATATGTGTAATTATGTAAACAACATCCTTTTACCAAAAGATATGATCGTCTTTCTCAAAGTTTGGTCCATATAAAATAAAAAAGTCTATAAGAACCGTGAAGAACAGAGTCTTGTGGAGCGATTAAAATTAATTTCTTGTAAATTCTGTTTAATTATATATATTGCATTTTTTTCAAAATTATATAGGGACAGGGCCGTTAACTTTATAAAATAACGAAAATTTATAGCAATATCATCCTTAAAATATGAAAAAACTCCATTGTTTTGTTTAACAATTCACTAAAAATTTGAACATCGTTAATTCGAGGAAACTGTTTCTATCGTACATATCCTCATAATATTCAACCCTTGATTTCCCCATTATTTTTTTTTATAACATTCTTATTTTTAATCCTCTCCATTGAATGATACTTCAACTATTGGGTGAACAAAAATTCTATACCAAAATATATAAACTGACATACCAAGGTCATTTTATAAAAAGGAGTTTGTTATATTCTTTGTTAATTCAAACTAAAGAAACGTTCTGGGGTGAAAATTTCTTCATAATTTTCTTGTCAGCAAAACACCATGTTTAGGATGACTATAGTTCTAAAATGCCATAACTGTATTGTTAAAATGGGTTAAGTTCACCAGTTGAAAGTGAAAATGTTCGTTAACAATCCCGTCTAATTTACTAGGGCTTTTGAGTCCTGTTACTGGATTTTTAATTCAATAATATATATATGATATATATATATATATAATCATATGTATATCAGTCTTAAACATGGAAAAAGTTCAGTAAATTTGCGTTTCAATGATGTAACATTTAAACAGTAAAAATCCATTTGCTTTTGAAAAGATATATACCCTTTTCTCTCCATCAAGAATTTGGAACTTAGTTTCTACAAATTTTTTCAAATGCTTTGCAATTACTGGGATTTGTAAACTCTATGAAAGGCTCAATTTTATTAAAAGGTATTGATGAAAATAACTCTTGTTACAATATTTGTAATCATAAAATTATAAGATTTATTTTTTTAAAGCAAAAACAAATATGCTTTTAACTAATTGATTTTTAAAACAATATGCTTAATGTAACTTTGAATATAGTGCGTTAATCAGAATCTAGTTGAAAATAATTTGTTTTGAAGGAAAAATTTGCCGTGTTTTCATCGACATATTGATTTGTCGATTTCATTTTTCTTGGTTTCAAACTACCATTTTTAATTAATCTTACTTATGCCGAATTTCTTTACTGCCACAACCACAAATTCTTTTTTTAAAAGGTTTACCTTTTTGTGTATATAATTCATGGTAAAATTTTATTTTGAATCCCTCTTCAATTTGGCCTGATCTGTCACAAATACACAACAGCTGGGATCCTTAAACAAAAATGAAGTTAGCCGTTAATTTCATTAATCATTCATTAATGCATCTATTTTTTTTTTAAATTGACTGTCAGAACTCTAACGTTTATTTGTCAAGTTGTTCTTTGTCAGTAAACTTTTTTTTGTTCCGGATTCGGGGTCGCCTCTTAAACAAGGGACGTCTTTTTTCCTCTTGAAAGACGATTTTATTGATTGTTTTTTAAATCATTATTTTGGCTCTGTTCTTTTTAAATTGTTTATTTATTTATTCATATGGAAAATTTTTTCGACGTTATTTGACTTTTTTTCATTTTTCAATTGGGGAATAATTTCAAAATTAATCTCTGAGGTTTTCGATTTCCTGTGTTTTGAAAAAATATTTCATCAAAATTTGATTCTTTCACCTCAAGCCTTGTCTACTGCATCTCGGTTTTTACATTCGTTAATTTTAAAATGAATGATTTAAATAAAATCATTCATGTAATACTATTTTTTCAATGGCAATAAAAACAGTTATAATTTGAAAAAAACAGTGGAAATCAAGATATTACAAATGTTTACCCCGGTTCGTTATTTTACTTGACGCATTGTTCGTTGTTATATGCAGGAAAACAAACCTGCAATCATATAATGTTCAAATCATTGGCACTTTCATACTTGGGACACATTTCTGGGCTGATTCTAGCAGCGTTTTTTTGTTCTTATGAAAACCCTATTTCAGAATCATATCGTGGGATAATGAGTAAAACACAATTTGAGAAAAGCGGGTAATTATTAGACCTGCGATGCTAAATCTGGTTGTTTCCCGAATTTTAGAAAATGTACGAAACATTCGACGAAGGTTGATTATATTAGGTCTTACGTTTGACGACAGAAATATTCAGCATCCTGTGACTCAATAAAACCCATATTTATCTCGGTTGAATTAAGCCCATTTAGGTTCAAAATTTTTAAGTAAATGAGTTTGCCGTTGCACTTTTTAGTTTATACAAATTTGATTACAGTAATCATAGGGACTTTGAGCCTTTCAACCTTTAATTTGCTGTAGTGTGGAACGTTGACATGTTGTTTAAATTCAATATTTTACTCAGTTAATTCAGATCCAAGTCTGACTGTTGAATGTTATAAACGATGCATTGCCTGGGGAATTATTCCAACAGTTTAAGGTTGATGATTGTAAAGCGACCAGTTCAAAAGGTTCGACAAAGTATTTTCAGATTAAACCAACGTACTTCAATGTCTGAAAACCCATTTTTAACCATTTATATGAAAAGACGGTTGTATACAGCTGGATTTTAGATATTTCTGAATGGATTTGGTGTCAAAAATATTTTTATTTTTGGCTTTTTAGAAATTGGTGTCTTTATAGTCCTTAACTCACATTTAACGCAGCCTATTCTATGTAAACTCTGTGTGTGAATTGTGTGTTCCTTTTCAATGGGAAAATCACAGACAAAAAAACATTTTATTTACATTTTTAGGTTACTTTTAAATAAGGTCTGAAAACATGACAGACAAAATGCATATAATATCCCACTAATTTATAAATAATAATTCCTTTACATATATTCACATATATGTTCCTCAATACTTTTCCTAGTACATACAATATTAAAATTGTCATTCATTAATTAATAATATTACAATTATAAATAAAAATTCCTTCATACATATAAATCCTACAATTTCATACATTTAATAATATAATATCCTGTTTTCGCGGCATTAATCCATATAAAAATCCATTCAATTTCATGACATTCCTCCATATAATATCCTACAACAATTTCATGATTCCTTCATCCATATAATATCCTACAATTTCATACATTAAAATATAATATCCACAATTAAATGATATTAATAACATTACATGAATTAATCCATAATATTTCATCCATGACATTAATCCATATAATATAATATCACAATTTCATACTTTAATCCATATAATATCCTACAATTTCATGACATTAATTACATATAATATCCATCATAATTCATGAATAATCCATATAATATCCATATTTCATGACATTAATCCATATAATATCCTACAATTTCATTGACATTAATCCATATAATATCCTACAATTTCATGACATTAATCCATATAATATCCTACAATTTCATGACATTAATCCATATAATATCCTACAATTTCATTGACATTAATCCATATAATATCCTACAATTTCATTGACATTAATCCATATAATATCCTACAATTTCATGACATTAATCCATATAATATCCTACAATTTCATGACATTAATCCATATAATATCCTACAATTTCATGACATTAATCCATATAATATCCTACAATTTCATGACATTAATCCATATAATATCCTACAATTTCATGACATTAATCCATATAATATCCTACAATTTCATGACATTAATCCATATAATATCCTACAATTTCATGACATTAATCCATATAATATCCTACAATTTCATGACATTAATCCATATAATATCCTACAATTTCATGACATTAATCCATATAATATCCTACAATTTCATGACATTAATCCATATAATATAACAATTTCATGACATTAATTTAATATGACAATTAATGACATTAATCCATAATATCCTACAATTTCAATTTAATGACATTAATCCATATAATAATATCCTACAATTTCATGACATTAATCCATATAATATCCTACAATTTCATGACATTAATCCATATAATATCCTACAATTTCATGACATTAATCCATATAATATCCTACAATTTCATGACATTAATCCATATAATATCCTACAATTTCATGACATTAATCCATATAATATCCTACAATTTCATGACATTAATCCATATAATATCCAATTTCATGACATTAATCCATATAATAATTTCATGACATTAATCCATATAATATCCTACAATTTCATGACATTAATCCATATAATACAATTGCAATTAATCATGACATTAATTCCATATAATATCCTGCAATTTCATGACATTAATCCATATAATATCCTGCAATTTCATGACATTTCCATATAATATCCATGCAATTTCAACATTAATCCATATCATTAATCCAATATCCTGCAATTTCATGACATTAATCCATATAATATCCCTACAATTTCATAACATTAATTCATATAATATCCTGCAATTTCATGACATTAATCCATAATAATATCATAACATTAATTCATAATTTCAATTTCATGACATTAATCCATATAATATCCTACAATTTCATAACATTAATTCATATAATATCCTACAATTTCATGACATTAATCCATATAATATCCTACAATTTCATGACATTATTCCATATGATATCCTACAATTTCATGACATTAATCTATATGATATCCTACAATTTCATGACATTAATCCATATGATATCCTACAATTTCATGGCATTAAATCCATATGATATCCTACAATTTCACGACATTAATCCATATGACATCCCACAATTTCATGACATTAATCCATATGATATCCCACAATTTCATGACATTAATCCATATGATATCCTACAATTTCATGACATTAATCCATATGATGTCCTTTTAACTTCTTCGGCTCTCTGTCGTCATACTCGTTAACTTGAACCCTTTATTCAATCGACAGGGCAGATTGTTCTCATTCCACTTTTCATACTTGTAGGATATTTCATAGCAGTCAATACTTGTCATTCTTATTCCCACTTTTTGTTCTTCCACTGAACCAAACTTTTACGAACTACCCATCCCAGAGATTGAAGTCACCATTCCCACGGTAATAAATATATTTTAAAGAATATTTTAATCCATTAGGCTACGTATATCGCAATTGCATAATAAGCCATCAATAACCGTGGTCAAACCCGTCTTTCATCCACAGATGATGGTGTTGTGGAAATGGTAAGATTGAAAAAGAGATTCGTTATCAAAAAAAGGCTTCTTCCGAGAAAACAACTGATTCGAACAAGTAATGCTCCCAGTTAAACAAACTGATGTAAGCAATAAACGAAAAGTGTCTGGATAACACTAACACTTCCGTCTGAATAACACTAACCGACACTATTTTTGGTGACTAGATTCACTTTGTTAGACATTGGTCGTGAAGTTTTTTATTCATCCGCCATATTGACGGGGTTAACCTTTCTTTCAGTCTCTACAACATCACCTCATTTGAAACAAAAATGATTTAATTCCATGAAGGACTTCAAAAGGTGCCTCGAGCAATTTTTGGCTGAGAAAGATAAAATTTCTGAGAAGAGGAAAATATGCAGTTACTTGAAACAATACAACATAATATCGTTTAATAAGATTAATGTCGAAACATTTTAAATTGTCTTTTATTTTTAAAACGAACGAATCTGTTTGCTTGCGGAATATAAGTTTAACTTGAATATACAGAATGGGTCAAATAGCCTTGTGTGGCAATAAGTTTAGATGAAGAAATGCTATGGATTCAAAACCGTGGGAAAGAAACCATCCTACTGTCTTTCCCAAGATTAGGTCAAGGTAGGGATCGTTCCTTGTTACGGATATCATGTGAACCAGTACAACCGATCGTATGTTACTTGGAGAGGAGAAGAGCGATTCATATTACCCTGAGGAATGCTATTATCGACAAGTTGTCAGTATGACCCCGCCTCTCAGTCTTATGCGTTGAACGGAAACTAGATATAGGAGGATTTTTAAAAGATAGATAACTGGTGATAGTTGTCAGTGTTTGAGATCAAAAGATGATAAAATTTTTGAATATCAATTTCCAGAACAAAATACTTGTAAAAATTTGCTGAAATTTGTCTAAATGGGAGCAGTACTTGTTCGAATCAGTTGAAGTCTTTTAAGAAAATGTACGAAACATATTTTTTTTAATTTACAGCACAAACGGTTCTACTTATGCATCCACAAAGATATTTGAACGTTGATGTTTAATAATCAGGGAGATAAAGCTGACGTATTCTTTCCAATTCGTTAACAATCAGAATATTCATATTCTGTAGAAAATTGCGATTCTTATGAAGTAGATAAAGAAATAAAACAGGAAAAACCCGCTTATTTTGCCATTCTGTATTTATACTGGCAGAACACAGAAAGAAGTTTTTCAACTATCGGACATATTGAGTTCAAAAAGCTGGTTGGTAAATGAACAAACCGTACTGAGAAATATATATATATACATATACAGTAGCGGCCATAATATAAGTAACGGAAACAACAAAGACATAAATATGTGTATTACTTAAAAAGTAATGCATGATTAGCAATGAAATTTTTACCGAATAAAGATAAAGGGTGTAATGTATAAATATTATACAAAGTTAAAAAAAATTTACATAATGGTTTTTTTTTTTTTAAATTAACTAGTCCCACCCATTCACTTTAAATTCATGCAGTTTGGGAACTTGCGAAATTAGCTCGTCAGAGAAGTTACGTGAAAGTATTTGTGGAAAAGACAGAGTGAGGTGACGGCACGTCTGTGAGAGAGTGACTATAAACGAGATGCCAGATCAGGGGGCAACCCACTGCATATCGGTCTCTGGATTTTGTCGAGGGCCTCAAGGCGAACAGCGGCGACTCCAGACCATATATGGCAGCAGTATTCCATACAAGGACGAATGGCTGATTTGTAGATTTGAAGGATGGACTCTGGTGAGAAAAACTCTAGCGCGACACAGAGAATCAACTTTCGTTGCGGTAGATGAAGCTATTGATTCAATGTAATTGTCCCATCTCAAATCAGCTACAGTCTCCTACCACACTTTGGTAAAGTCTCTGAATCTTTAATCAAAGCCGAAGAGTTTAAGTAACTTAGAACCTATGATCTTTTCTCTGACAAGCAATATGACAAGTGTGGTAGGAGACTGATAGGACGGTAGTTAGATGGGTCAGAAGGGTCGCCAGAGTTCTTAATGACAGGTACAACAGATGAAGAATTGCAACAGGATGGAAAGCAGGAGTCGTTGAGGTAGTAGTTGTATAGTTTGGAGAGGACAGGAGCCAGTTCAGGAGCACATTTCTTCAGGACAACGGCTGGTATCCGTCCCCACCACTAGCCTTATACGAGTGTTATTTAGAGATGATGCCCAATACCAACGATAGGGTTATGTGCACCTCGCCCAATAGAACCTCATTTCTAGTGGGAAAATCGGGTGGTTACACCGGACCAGTGGAGCGTTGAATTGTATAAGAATTTCCGAACAAAGCACTCGACCTTATCAGCTGAGGAAGTCAGGACCTCAAATTCGTTGAATAAAAAGAGGTATTGAGGGTTTACTGCTGTTTAGTACGCACTTGCATAGACGTCAATAATCTTTGGAGCCGAATTTGCAGGATGCAATACGTTGTTTCATTCTTTCAGCAAAAAATGACTTTTGCTTTATTGAGGACACGCTTGCACTCATTACAGGCTGAGACAAAGAGACGTCTGTTGCAATCTGACATGACACTACGGTACAGGCGGAAGGGTGATTCTTGTGGGCAATGGCAGCTAAGCAAGCAGCAGAGAACCAAGGGGAAGAGCGCAGTTTAATCTTATATTTCTTTTCGGTGGGAGGGTGAAAACCTCAATTTCAGCTTTTACCCAAGATGAGACCTCGAAAGCGCATTCGTGAACGGAGAGATTAAAGACCATACATCGCGAAGGAAATCACGGAGCGAGGTCTAGTCAGCTCGTTGATAACAGAAAGAAGTTCTGTTGGTAGGAGGCTCTTTGCTTGGGTGGAGGGGAGTAGAAGGAGATGTTGACAGACACTACAGCATGATCAGAGTTGCCAAGAGGGCAGAGCTTCGGGACACGTCAAGATTCGGGAATGGAGAAACAGAGATCGAGAAAGGCGGCTTTACAGTCATGGTTATTGGCGGAAACGTGTAAGAATGTCAACCATTTGCGTAAAGGGATTGATTAATTGAAAAGTTAAGGGTTCGTATGCCAGCAAGGTCAGTTATAGAGTTTTTAAGCCACTTGGTATGGTGGGCGTTAATGTTATGTATAGGATTCTTGAGATTGTAGTTGTAGTTGAAACGATTTCTGCGTATAACTAATGCATTGGATAAATTGCTATGTCATAGATATTTCTTATGTTCATAAATACATTTGAAATTTCTGCAGATTTTACCAATATACCGGAAGGAACAGCTGTGACAGTTTATTTTACATATGTCTGCTTCAGAATTAATGTTACTATGGACATTTTTGGTTTTGATCATGCTGATAATAGTTTTAAATATGGCGGCAATTATTTTGGTCTTGTTAAGATATTGTTTTGAATATATATGTGTATGTGTGTATGCGTGTATATGTGTATATATGTGTGTGTGTATGTTTGTCTATAGGTTGGCTTTTTTTGTACTTCTGTCTGTAGTGATGAATGTGTGTACAATGTACACATATATTTGTAGGGAGTTCTTATTTTCTTTCACCTAATGTACAATAAGGCGTATATATACATATATGAAATATATATTTTTATATATATTTGTGAGTTTGGAATTTTCATTTTTATATATTAGATGGTGTTATTTTTATACGTATATATCTGTTTTAATGCCCTTTTTTCCTATTGTTGGTTCTCTGTTCTGTTAGACCATTTTTATCTATGTATATTTGCCCGTATAAGTTATATTTTAATAAGTGGTTAGAATTCGTTTAATAACACTTTCAATCTTGAATATTTCTTGGGTGTTATATCGGTGTGTCTATGTCAATGTATGTGGGTATATGTACGTGTCTATGTGTATAGTAACTTGCATGAACATTTCATTGTGTATGTGTATGGTTTTAATTTTTTTTTTTTTTGTAAAAGGTCGTGCAAATATTTCCTGTTTCGTCTCTTCTTTGTGTGTGTATATATCTAAATATGTCTGTGTGCTTATATATTATAATCTGATTGTGTATGTATTGTCTTTCGCAAGATGTCATAATCCCATGCCTACACTTGTATCCATGTTGTCATTAAGTTAAGGGCAGTCGATCTTAACGTATATTCCAACGTAATTTCAATAGAAACAAAATAAATAGAATAACATATGTATTTTTTTTTTTTTTCCTCAATAATTTTAAAATTTTAAACTTGATAGAGATTAAATTTACATTTTAAAATTAGTAGTTTTAAATTTATTTTCAAATTTTATCACAATTTAATACTTATTAGTTAGAATAAATTCTATTTTAGTATAACCCCAAATTTAAAGCATTAAATAGTCATTATAACATTACTTAAATGTCAAGTTTTTTTTGAATTTTCGTATACTTGTATTTTGATTGGTCATGTACAGAGTGAGTCTGCGTGTCAAACATGTAGTGTGACCTATGTAATTATTTACGAATTTTGACTGATCAGGAATACAGTTACTTAATGGTCATTTAAATTCGTAAAAAATATTTGTCGTATTTAGTTTTGTTCTAAGATGGGAATTAACATTTTTAACTATAAGATTTGAGAATTTAAAATTTGTAAATAATTATATATATATATATATATATATATTTACTTCAATATCCACTTTTATATATAAACAAATATATAATAATAGAAACGGCCGGAGAACAAAACAGTGCTAAAAATATCATAGTTGAAGAGGAAACTAATTTAGTATTTTTGATTCAGAAAACAAATAAAAACTTCACGACCGTAAAAGAAAAGAAAAAGGAAATAAATCTTAGTAATATTGAAAAATAACGATTATTTTATTCACTGTCACTTTATCGTTTTTAAAAGCCAGCGTATCGGTAAAAAGATATATTTGTGTTTCTGTATTAATTAGTGATCCAATAATCAATATTTTTTACACGATGACAATACAATTGACAAAAAACAAAATTAACGAATTCACTACCAGAGACTACAGAATCGTAATCTCTTCTAGATACGAACCAGTTTTAGTCTTTGCTGTACGTGTTGTCAGAATATCGTTTTATCAACAATGTTCATGTGTTAGGGCGCCTGTTGTAGAGTATCGATTTACAATAGAACTTCGCAGGTTCAATACTTATTACTTACTGGGGCCCTTGTACTAGAATAGGCTTAGTTTAGTAACATAAATAAATAACTATATCCAGATACAAAAAGGTGCTTAATCGTCATCCGTTCAACAATGAATTTTTATAGGGAAAAAAAAAGCAAATATTTTAGGAAGCGGGTTGTATCGAGGATTTTTCAGAAGCTCCTCGTATGTACAAGGAAGGCTTCGAAAGTAATGCTACCTCTTTTATCATGTTAGCCATCAACATCCGAGGTCGCTTATAATGGTATGGCAATGCACGTTGAATCCACACGATCATAATTTAATTTTTCGCTTTCGGCAGTGGCATAAAAGTGCATACTAAGCACAAGTAAGAAAATGAATTCTTCCAAGTGGAAAAAAAATTGGTCACCTATGAGACGTATTGGCAGACTATTAGCAAAATGTTTTTTTGTAAATCACACACACACACACACACACACACACACACACACACACACACACACACACACACACACACACACACACATCCTATCACGTGATTAAAAAACATATAAATTGAAGGTACGAACGAACCCAGTCAATAAGAGTTTACGACGACTATCATTTGCTAAACGAGTTCGCGACGCTTGTATCATTACTGCAGCGAATTACACAGTTAGAATCTCGAGTTCTTTAACACGAAATAACTTCACTGTAATTCAAGCCAACATATCAACCAAACAAATCACACACCAATTTCTACAACTTACTAAAAACTATTCAATTACGTTATTGAATCTTACTAAACTTAAGTACAAACAATTACGAACAATACTTTCAACTACGAGCAACGAAAACAAATTAGACATTACGGAACATTCACTCCCCCAACTTCTTTGACGCTAAAAGTTTATCAACATATTTTCAGCTTGACAAGATTCTTTAAACTCTCTTTCAGTGAACATTTTGAACGACAAGATAATTCAGGTTTTTCTGAGCTCAGGTGAAGAAAATATTTTATTAGTAAAAACTTTGGCCCAGTCAAAGGGAAGTAACTCATATTCATAGTTATTGTGAAACTGTTGTCATTTATAAATATAAATATTGTACATGTTATGAAAAGTTATTTTCTTGTGTTCTTTCTCTTGTTTACTTTTTGTTTGATTACACATTCGTAAAGTTAAAAAAAATGTGTTGGTTGATTTATGCCGTCAATAAATCTAAATAAAATGGTGACCCCGAATACGAATGTGCGTGGAAAAGCGATATTTAATAAGAGACTTACTCAGATTTCACATTGGCAACACTGACGTTTGTATCGACGTTTAAAAATTTGAATCACCACATTAAATCAAACTTAACTGGTATCCTAACTCCGCGTCGAAGATATATTAACATTATGGCTAAGCAAACTGATGCACACACACAAGCCGCAATAAATCTGTGAATTTGCCAGCTTACAACAGTATCAACGTGCAAGTTTGGTTCGCACAGTTAACTGCTATATTCAACGCAAAGAGGATGACTTCACAAACTTCCCGATATGCCTACGTTGTAGAGAAGCTACCGGCGGAGGTAGCGATTGAGGTTTCAGATCTCCTGGGTGAGATGATATCTGATAAACCTTATGATACTCTCTAAAAGAAGCTCCATAGAACTGGTCAATCTGAGGAACAAAAGCTGCGTGACATCAATAATAACTTATTCTTGGGACAAAGTAAACCGTCACAACTTCTGCGTAAAATGCAGGTACTATTAGGAAGTAACACAATGTCTGACACAGTGTTAAGACAGCTTTGGTTGGACAAGCTTCACGTGAACATCATCCAAATTTTGGCTTCCCTCCCAGACGAACTTGAACTACAAAAACTATCTGAAATAGCTAATAAAATAGCTGATAACCAGCCAGCTAGTCCTGTGTATTCTGCGATCCAGAGACAGCCCGTAGCATCGGTGGTTGACGCAGACGACATGCGTAAACTTAATGACAGGGTAGCACAAACTTCTATTCAGCTACAAGATATTCAGAGGTCAATGCAACAAGAGAAATGCAACTTCACTAATCGAACTCCTCCCGAATCACGACGACGTAGACACAGATCGTTGAAACGAAATAAGGAAAACTATCAGGACAGCGTATGTTGGTATCATGCTAAGTTTTCCTTTTCTTTTATAAACGCCGTAAACCTTGCAGGTTTAGCGCGATTCTTTCGCAGTAGATCGGCACATGAAGCGAGAAACGACGTTCTCGGCAGCAAGTGAAGACGGCGATCGCTACCGGAGGAAAAAATATTAACCGTCATTTTTATGTTAAGGACGCCAATTCTGGTTACCTATTCTTGGTTGACACGGGCGCACAGGTTAGTGTGATTCCGCCTACAATAAACATGGCAACCAAAGCTACATCATACAACCTCCAAGCTGCAAACGGTTCTCGAATAGAAACCTATGGTGAAAAATCACTTACATTAAACCTGTAATTACGTAGACCATTCACTTGGGTATTTACCATCGCGCAAGTAAAGTCACCAATTCTAGGAGCTGATTTCCTGGCCCATTTTAAACTCAACGTGAACATGCCTCCGTATCTTTACAAGATAAACATACCGATATTGCAATTAAGGGAATTACTTCAAAATTGACAACGGCAGGTATCAGTAAAGCCCTACCTACTGTCAATGGTCTTCAACGCTTATTACGGAAATGCCCAGAAATTCTGAAACGGTTCAGCTATATGGAACCAACTTTACACAATGCGGAACACAGAATACAGACGACTAGTCTTCTCGTGCATTCACCTCCGTGGTATTTACATCCCGATAAATATAAAAATGCTAAGATTGAGTTTCAGCATCTGTTGGACTTAGGATAATCCGTCCATCATCCAGCCCATACGCTTCTCCTTTGCATATGGTGTCGAAATCGGAGGCTGGAGCTTAGAGACCATGCGGTGATTTTCGGCGACTTAATGCTCAAACAGTCCCGGAAAAATATCCGATCCCGCATCTACAAGATTTTGCAATAACGTTACAGGAGCGTCAATTTTTACAAAGTTGGACTTGAGAAAGGCTTTTCATCAAATCCTGTGGCAAAAGACGACATCCACAAAACTGCTTTGACTACACCGTTTAGTTTATTCGAGTTTACTAGAATGCTCTTCGGTCTAAGAAATGCAGCGCAGTCCTTCCAGCGACTTATAGACGAAGTACTTCGTGGCTTGCATTTCACATTCGCCTATATTGACGATGTTCTGATAGCGAGTAGGAACATCGAAGAACACACCGATCACATGGTTTTCTGGTTTTCTGGCGATTGAAGCACTTCGGACTTAAAATTAATTCTACTAAGTGTGAATTTGCTGTACCAAAGCTGATCTTTCTTGGTCATGAGATAGATGGGAAGTGGATTACACCCGTCTCTCTAAGGTCGAAGCTATTCAAAACTTCTTACAATCAACTACACTTCGACAGATACGTAGATTTGAGCAAAGACTCATCCTGGTCACTTTTCTGCACCGGATGGTCGATTTAAACATATCCACATCGACCTCCTCGGTCCCTTAATAGAAGTAGACAGATACGAATACTTGTTGACAATAGTGGACTGTTTCACACGTTGGCCAGTGGTGGTACCCCTGCGATCAACCACCGCCAGTGTCATCGGATAAACGATCCTACGTGAGTGGATAGCCACAATTGGATGCCCGTCTATCATTACTACAAATCGTGGACCCCAATTCCAGTCTACCCTCTTCGCTGAATTTACTAACCTGTTGGGTACTAAACATATAATAATTACATCTTACCATCCGTGCGCAAACGGTTTGGTAGAAAGGTTTCACAGGCAACTAAAGGCAGCACTTACAGCTAGCGAAGACACACGATCGTGGATTGAAAGATTACCATTAGTAATGCTAACACTGCGTAGTGTTGTCAAGGAAGATTTAAAGTACACCACAGTTGAGCTTGTTTTTGGGAGCCCACTTACACTCCCCGGTCAAATGATGGAAAAACATGTGTCAGCAAGACCATCTACATACTTCATTCAGGACTTGAAGGAACGCATGTCTAACCTCGTATTTACTTCAACGCGCACATCAAATAGAGCAATTTTCGTACCGAAAACTTTAGAAAATTGTGAGTTTGTATTTCTACGCAGAGATGCAATTAAAAAACCTCTCTCACCGACATACTCCGGTTCTTTTTCAAGTTATCTCCCGTACACCAAAATATTTTACCATCTTAATCAGTAATAGGAGAAAAACTGTCAGCATTGACAGGTTGAAACCTGCATTCATTGATGCCGATAAGCATTCTTCGACCTCGTGTGATCAAAATTCTTCCGCCCAGCAGAAGGATATTCGACTTGAAACTCCTCCAACAAAAACTACAACTAGAGCGGACAGACATGTTAATTGGCCTACAAAATTTGCGAAGTATCATACATATTGATATTTTTATCTTTTCTCTTCAAACTTTCAATTTTGGGGGGGAGTATTTTAGCTATACGCTACCACTTATTCATCAATGTCGATTTTCGTTCTAAAAGCGGATCACAGCTTCATACATATTTCTGAAAACCTTAACTTCTCATTGGACAATAAATATTAAAATTATCTCGTATATCTTCACGTACATTGCTCTCAATAAGCAACACAAAACATATCAGGCTCCAGACTGATTTTTGTAAGGCACTTTCTGAGTGGTTAACAAATATTAAAAAAACAATTTACCTGCTCACCACTACGTCCGAATAACATCAACCTAGTTTTTGACCTGACGAAAAAACAATACTCTCAGGATCCTCTTACGTGATTTAAAAACATATAAATTGAAGGTACGAGCGAACCCAGTCAGTGAGAATTTACGACATTTGCTAAATGAGTTCACGACGCTTGCATCATTACTGTAGCAAAGTACAAAGTTAGAATCTCAAGTTCTTTACCATGAAATAACGTCGCTGTAATTCAAGCTAAAATATCAACGAAACAACTCACTCACCAACTTCTGAAACTTACTAAAACTATTCAATCACGTTATTGAAAATTACGAAACTTAAGTACGAACATTACTTTCAACTACGAGCAACGAAAACGAACGGAACATTCACTTCTCCAACTTCTTTGAAGCTTAAATTTTATCAACATATTTTCAGCTTTACAAGAATCTTTAAACTCTCTTTCAGTGAACATTTTGAGCGACAAGATAATTCAGCTTTTTTGTGAGCTCAGGTAAAATAATAGTTTTAGTAGTAAAGTCTTTAGCCCAGTCAAATTGATGTAACTCATATTAATAGTTATTGTAAAACTGTTGTCATTTATAAATATAAATATTGTCCATGTTATGAAAAGTTATTTTCTTGTGTTCTTTCTCTAGTTTCTTTTTGTTTGATGTTACTCGGATGTAGTGGGGAACTGGAAAATTGTATTTTTGATATTTGCTTAGCACTCAGAAAGCGTTTTACTAACCTCAGTCTGGAACCTGATATGTTTTGTTTTGCTGATTGAAAAACAATGTACGTTAAGATACACGAGATAATTTTAATATTTATTGTCCAGTGAGAAGTTAAGTTCTTCAGAAACTTGTATGAAGCTGTGATCCGCTTTTTGCACGAAAACCTTTATTGTGTTAAGCCATTTTGCTTTCCTTATTTTGACGCACAGAATTTGTTATTCAGCTGTTGAATATATCAGAAAGAAAGCAAGATTATGTTGCGTCAGATTTATAAGTGAGATGAGAAGAGTTGAATTGTAAATAAGAATTCGATGTGCAGATCATTACTTATGTTCGAACACTCATTTGTGCTCTCGATATGTAATATGTCAGTATCTCAATTACGAGGCAGTTTACGACAAAACGCTCGTGCGTGTTTATGAGTGTGTAAATATTTACTAACTTTTACTTTAATCTGACATAGGTGGTGGGGGGTAGCATAGCAGGAAGACTGTGTTCCGTCTATTTGAAAAATTAACAATCAAAATCATCGCTTTTACTGCTATATCGACTGTCGAAGTAGACTTGTTTTTTACTAATTACATATGTGAGTATCTAAACTGACAGAGAGTTTATATGAGTAATAATACTTTTGCATTCAGCTACCACTTGATTCTATTACATTATTATTATTATTATTGATTCAGCGAATATTATTATTCGAAAGAGATTTAAATGTATTTTATACGTAATAGTTTCTTTCGACGGCAATTTTTGTACAAACTAAACACCAAAGTGGATCACAGAAGCTTTGAATAATTCTCCGACTTCTGATTGGCTAATATAGGTAAAAAAAATTACAACGCCTACGCAGTTTACCGCCCAAATCTGGTTATGAGTTCTCGAGCATACATATGATTCACATAATTATAAATACTTGGACACGTCTTAATTCTTTATACTTTCTCCTTCTCAGACTCACAGCAGTGTATTCCAGTAGAGATCGCGTTAAAATTTAAGAGAAGACGTTATAAAACGTCATCACACACACATATATATATATATATATATATATATATATATATATATATATATATATATATATATATATATATATAAAAGGCACGATATATAAAAGGTATGTGTGAAATGCACGACCGCAATTTTCGACGGATTTGCACAAAAAATTGCGGTCGTGCATTTGTTACACACATTATCCTGCCTTATATATATATATATATATATATATATATATATGTGTGTGTGTGTGTGTGTGTCTTGACTTCTCGGCCACTTAGGACTTCCTGATCAAACAAAATCCGTATAATGCGTTTCAAGACATATCTTCTATTCCTAAAAAATTCCTATACATATGTTTTTTTCTGTTTCTCTAACGTAAACAAAGACAATATAGCACTATTCGGGATATGTATGTATATATGTGTGGGAAGACAATGAAGAGACAAAGGCAGAGTTTTATGATTAACAAATATTTTTTTTTTATTTTTACAATATGTACACAAGTATGTACTATCAGGAGAAAATGCCTGGATCAGAATTGGGTCCGGGATGACTGGTACAGTCAGGAGAAAAAAGATTGGTTGTATCGGCGGAGGCTGCCGGATGTAGAGTTACCGGCGGCAGTTGCTGGTTGATTGGAGGGCTGTAGCGTTGTCTGTCGATTGACAAGGTTTGAAGGATTGTTAAGTCGATTAGGGCGAGTCCCAAAACAGGACCGAATCTATGAGATAATACGTCCACAAATCGGAACGGTCACGGAAGCGGAATCACAACGAAAGGTTATATAACTGGACGAATCCGAAATCACTAAACAGTGACGAGTCAGTCAGGGGATACATCTTCCAGGGCGGATCAACCGCAGAGGCGGGATCGCGCCGAAGGGTATCACTCAACGAAGGCGAAATCCTTAAACAGGGTCGAGTCAGTGAGTTGATACGACTTCCAGGGCTGATAAACCGCAGAGTCGGGATCGCGCAGAAGGGTACCACTAAAGAGTGCCGAGTCAGTGAGGTTATATGACTTCCAGGGCGGATCGACCGCAGAGGCGTGATCGCGCCGAAGGGTAACACTCAACGAAGGCGAAATCCCTAAATGAGTCAGTGAGGTGATACGTCTTCCAGGAAGGATCAACTGCGAAGGCGAGATGACGCTGATGGATCTCACGCGACGAAGGCGAAATCCATAAACAAGGCCGATGATACGTCATTCAGGGTAGATCAACCGCAGAGGCGGGATAGCGCCGAAGGATACCACTAAACGAAGCGAAAATCCTTAAACAGTGCCATCTCATTGAGGTGATACGTATTTCAGGGCGGATCAAACACATAGGCGAAATCCTTAATCAGATTAGAGTCAGTGAGTTGATACGACTTCCAGGGATGATTAACCACAGAGGCGGACCGCGCCGAAAAGTAGCACTCAACGAAGGCGAAAACCCTAAACAGTGCCGAGTCAGTGAGGTGATACATCTTCCAGGGCGGATAAAATCCGGGGCAGGATCACGCCGAAGGGTAATACTCAACGAATTGAAATCCCTAAACATGGCCGAGTCAGTGTGGTGATACGTCACCCAGGGTGGATCAACCGCAGAGGCAGGATCGCGCCGAAGGGTACCACACAACGAAGACGAAATCCCTAAACAGGGACGTGTCAGTGAGGTGATACGTCTTCCAGGGCGGATCAACTGCGGAGGCGGTATCACGCTGAAGGTTTCCATTCACCGAAGGCGAAATCCCTAAACAGGACCGAGTCAGTAAGGTGATACGTCTTCCAGGGCTGATCAACCGCAGAGGCGGGATCGCGCCGAAAGTTAATACTCAACGAAGGCGAAAAACCTTAAACAGGGCGAAGTCAGTGAGGTGATAGGTCTTCCAGGGCTGATCAACCGCAGAGGCTGGATCGCAGTGTAGGGTACCCCAACGAAGGCGAAATCCTTAAACAGGGCGTAGTCAGTGAGGTGATACGTCTTCCAGGGCTGATCAACCCCCAGATGCGGGATCTCGCCAAAGGTTACCACTAAACGTAGGCGAAAACCCTAAACAGGCCGAGTTAGTGAAGTGATACGACTTCCAGGGCTGATCAACTGCGGAGGCGTGATCGCGCGTGTGCCCGTGCACGAGAGCACACACACACACACACACACACACACACACACACACACACACACACACACACACAGTAACACTACAAGACAAAGGCATGTGAGATCTACGTCCCATTGAAAAACAAATACGAACACTTCCATAATTTATTTCCAAAATAATTTCTGAAGAATCTTAAATAAAAGCGTAACATGTTAATATTTATAATTTTTTCCGACTTGTTCCTTCTCTTACATTACTTCTTGAAGCATGTTCTTTATTATACTTCCCAATACTCAAATTAAGTAACCTCTCACCCCTTTAATTTCTCGTCGTACACGCGTTAAGAACAAAGATTTTTGTTCTTGTTCTCTTTGTAAAGCTTGTTCCAATGACATTGAAAGATGTTCATCTATTCAGAGGACGAAAGCTGTGCTCATCATTTCGTTGTATAGTGTGTCGACTATGCATATTGTAGATGATTTGTTTGTTGTGCAGTGTTATTGACGCCGAAAGGGCGACAAGAAAGGGAAAAAAAGAGGATAAAGCAAACGTCAAAGAAGAAAAAGCAATAAAAAGAACGTAGCAAAAAGGAAAATAAAAACAGCATCTTTTAATTTCCTCCCAAGCCAGGCAATACAGCTATTAAGATGCAAGAGGTTATTAAGTGCTAGATTATAAAGAGAGAGAAAAAAAAAAGACAATTAAAAAGTGAGAAGATTAAAATAACAAGAATTAAGAAGACAGTAGATAACGATTGGTATTGCATTTAGATTTTTGAATATCAAAGTTGACTGGGAAAACTATTAGCAAAGAACATCTAGCCATTTTATCTCTAAAATGATGAGATTGAGATGCCAATCTAGTACAGCGCTTAAATTTATAAAGGTACCATAGCGAAGAGTTCATCCGAACTATTACCATAAGAATCTTTATAGAAAAGACATAGGGAAGCTGCATTACGGTGGTTGAAAAGTAACAGAAGGCAAGATGCCATGTCAGCACCAGTAATATTGCAGATTCTTCCTTGTATTTTATCAAGAATTTAGAAATATATAGCAGGAGCACAATCATATCCTTTGTACACTTGTGACATCACACTTAATCGAATACACACTACGTGATATGTGGGAACAGATTTAAAAGTATGCAACAGTTGATGCGTTTACCTATGAATATGAATATTCGGTGTGTGTTGGTAGTACGCTTGTATGAGCGTGGACAAATACCAAATATGCAGGCGTATGTGTATGTATTTGATATATATGTGTATATGTGAACGCTTTGTGTTTTTGATGACATAATCAATAAAAATCATCTGTCTGTTCAACTTCAAGTTTTAATCAACGGTTGCTTTTATGGTGTTGGGGACGTCCGCGTGGCGTCGCAGTTATCGGCATGCCGAGTTTAAAGTCCAGCTGAAGAATTTAATCCGTTTTCGTACAAATAGTCCTAGGAAAGGTCGAAATTCAATTCTCCTCTCCCTAATCAGTGCAGACCAGACTCTATATCCTTGGTTGGCAACTAATATAAAAAGACAACATGTCGCTTGAAGACGATGTGCTCCGTCAAAGTATCTTTCACCAGACACACCTAGACTTGGAGCACATACATGTGGGTTACGGTACATGGAACCGTAATCCTTCATTAATTTTTTTTTTTCGCGAAGCCAACGACAAACCACAGTCTTCAAGAGATGACACTTTCTTACAAACCACTCTAATGTTTATAATTGATTCGTTTTCTACGGTTTATTAACCCTTTGTATATTAATTAAAGCCAGAAAATATTTTTAGATAGCAAGAAGTTTTGGGGGCATAATAATGGTTTAGTGATACAAGTCTTACTAATTAACCAATAGCTTGGAGGAGAGGGAGGTGAATTCATTCCTTTCCAAATGGTATTTGCGTGTAAGTAATTCGGAATTCGGCTCTCCGATTAACAATTATGATCTGTTATCATTACACCACCCGCACACCCAAATTTACAGCAACTTGTGTTCTTAAATGGTCACCTATCAGTCTCGAAGCTTCTTCAACCTTATGTAAGCTTCTTTTAAACATTCGATGAAGTTATATATCGATTAAATAAAATGTTTTTGTACAGTTTCATATTTCTGTTAGGTCAATTAATAATAATAATGAAATTCAGGATTTCCAATGAAATCCAAGATATGAACTACGAATTGCAGACATCAAAATCAAGCAAGTACAAAAAATTTAAATATATAGGAAATGTTTTAAAGATGACAGAAAATGTGACATCGAAATACGAAGACGCATTGGAATAACGAAAATGACTTCCAAAAGCTAAGCGAAATAGTAAGAAATGGGAAAATTTAATTAGGAACAAAGAAAAGAACACTGAACTGTTATTTAATATCGGCACTCTTCTAGGGCAGTGAATACTGGAAAATGTCTTCATAGATAAGCAAGAGACTTGAGGCAACAGAAACGTAATTCTATAGAAGGTTACTGAGAATATCATGGACTGTGCATGCGAACAATGACAAAGTTTTCGGGAAAATGGGAACAAAATGACACTTTATTTTTATCCTTCCGCCACATGCAAGGTGATAGTGTCATTGAGACGAAAGAGGTTACCTATGATGAAAGAAATGAGAAAGACTTTAGTGAAGATAAAGGTTGGAATCAGAAAGGGAGAGTTGAAATTTCTCGTGCACTTAATGAGAAAAGAGGGCTTGGACAATTTAAAACTCCCAGGACATATTAAAGGTAAGAGGGACGGAGGAAAGCAGCGCATAAGATGCATAACGGGTTTGTCTAAATGTTTGGCAGAACAGGGAGTAAGGGATATAGCTGAATTACAAAACTTACTAAGAGCTATAAAAGAAAAGAAGTTGTGGAGTGCTATGATCGCCCACGTCCTGAAATGATACGGCACATGAAAGAACTGTACGCATACATGTAGCTTAGTTTGCAAAGTTTTAAATATAGGCCATTCTGGACGCTAAATTTTCAGCGCGATGAACGGGTGTTCTCTCAGATAGACCCCCCGTGCATTGAGCAACTATTGGGACACAATCTCAGTCTAGACCTCAAGTGGAACTCGTACATACGATCCATCGCTAAGGATACTGGAAAAATGCTCGGTTTTCTGTACCGCTCCAGTAAATACCTGACCGCTCTTTCTCTCCTCCAACCTTTTACAAGAGCAAGATCAGACCAAAATTAAATATATAAAATAATAATAATGATGATGATGAATATCATAAATAAAATAAAACAAATCCAATAACATTAAAACCGTTTTTAAAATAAATTTAAAAAAAAAAAAATAAATATTCTCCCAGAATGCAACGGAAGCTTTTTTCTATCTGAAAACGGTCTTGTAATCAAAAATACAGACATACACGAGTACATAAAAATAAATAAAATTTATGATTTTAATTAAAAATTTAACAGGCTTTTAGTGATATTCAAGTGTATGTTTTTATTCATGTGAACACGAGGCTATTCCCAATGGTATCATGTGAGTGATCCCACATATTACAGGGTTTACGCACACGATATTCTTTAAACAAAATCCGTGATATTTTATCTTCCAAGCAAAATCATGTAATCTTTTTTTTGTATAGCAATAATAATAGCGCTAGAAATTCAAAGGGTTAATGAAGAATCCACAACAGAAAATTTCTTTCATTTTAATTTTTCTCATTTATACCTTAAAATATTTTTTACCATTGTTTAAAGGGACCAACGTTCATAAAGCTTGCTTTTTCATCACAGCCACAAACTAATATTATTAATGGATATACGCAGTGACGGACTGGCCCGGGTGTCAGTTTACCCTATGCTGAGTGCTCCCCTACCTTATCAAATAAATAAACAAACACAGTCAAATGTTTTAGTAATAAAAATGAATAGTAACTTTATAAAATAATTGGCACACAATCTGTTAGTGAAGTTCAATATAAGTGGGCATTTTCAAAGCTAAAAATCATAAAGACAATGTTAAGAAATTCACTATCTGAGGAGAAATTTGATTCATGTATGTTGCTATCCATTCAAAAAGAATTTATTAGGTGAAATGGATGCAGAAGAAATTATTAGCAGATTCGATCAATTATCAAGTGAACACAAGTGATTGCTCTTATCAATGTGGACTTCGTGGAATGCTCTGTTGTGCTTTTGAATTATTTCTTATAATACGCTTCGTAGCGCTTACAATATAATTAATACTTCCGCAACTTGTCCTGACTCCTGTATTACTGAGTCTAATAACTAACTCCAAACGACTTCTGGTATTTACACAAACTTCGTTTTTCGTCGTGGGGGTCGATTCCGAACGCGTAGGCTCGGCAAAAAATCCCACTTAGACCCCGCATACATGGGAGTCGAGTTTATCTACCTTCTCAGACGAGACTCTATCCGTAGGCATATAGATTCGTCTGGTTTCCTCTCTGCTCAAAGATAAAGAGTTCGATAGGCCTGTTGTGAGCCTGACTGTGAACTGCCTGACTGCAAACGGCTTCTTCTTGTACTATTTACTTCAAATTACTATTGTTACTGTGTAAATTATACAGTAAACTAAAAATATACCTAAATTAAAACAAAATAAATTTAAAAAATTAAATTATAACATTTTGCGTTTACATTTGGTATCTACTCTCAATAATATGTACAGTGCATGTACATTGTAATAAGAAATACACATTTTTTTCCATAAAAATTTGAGAGTATATTTCATATATATTTAAAAATATTTATTCACCGTGAAATTAAATGGTAGCATTGTAGTTGTAGGTGAACAACTTTGTGTCCTGCACACTAATAGTTTGAGATTCAATCCACCAATGTGTATGTGAGGGAAGTGGACTAAGACAGATACTTAGATATTTCCGTTTATATATGTATGTAAATATGCTTATTTATGTGTATTTGTAGAAGGTTTAATAGTATCTGAAACAAAAGTAGGGATGTTGAGACAAAGTGGAAATGCTATAAACTACGCTTTTCACTGACGTCTGTTAATCTCGGCTTCTTCAGGTTGGAATGAAAGACAAAACTCGATGTAAGGAAAAATGCGTTTGGTCTTTTAAGGACGAGACGGGACATAAATTACCTTATCCGATCCGAGGACTTTATGCTTACTTATATTCACGTATGTTTTTCACTTATTTATATACACTATATATATTCCGTCGTTCGGTACTGTGCATCTGAAAAATGTAGGTTTTATCGCGGTCGCCATCGCTTTTCGATCTTTTGGATATGATCCAAATGTAACATCTATCTTTATCAGATTAAACTGATTCTCTCTCTCTCCTCTCATTCTTTCTTTCATTTTCTCAGTGAAACCAAGTAGTGTTTTTCCTTCTTTCTATGCGATCAAAACAGGTCAGTCTATTATTGAGGACGTATCGGTAGGGCGTATGGGTCGTGCGAACCAACAAAGAGAAGGACAAGTACGATTATAATAGGATGCTTTTCTGAACTTTTATTTATACTTAAAACCCTCCCAGCAGCTAAGAGCAGGGTATTCAGAGCGCTCCTTATAGTTGGGTGTTAATCACTATGAAGAAGGAAAATTCTGAATTCAAAACGGTACAGAAGAAAACAGGAATCCACTTTACTCTTTCTCAATACATTGTAGTAATTCATGAATATTAGAATAAAAAGATGTGGAGAACCATGATTTCTTACATCCTTAGGAAACGTGTTTTTTTTTTTTTTAAAAAAGAAGCTTTTCTTCATATGGCACAAAATGTGATATCCGTTAAGGGTCGAATTCATTATATTAGGAATGGTCTACGATATTTGCTTCTCTAACAAATTGTTTCATGATAAGGCATGTCGTCATTTTTTATTTTATACGCGAGGATTAATCAGTAAATAAATTTGTTGAATTTTGATATCAATCAAACATGAACTTTGATGGAGTGTTTCATCAATGAATTGACAAAGAAGAAACCTATACAGAATAATATTAAATATTTGTTGATTAAAATAATACGTTTTCATAATTAGGCTGTGAGCTTATTGATGTCACTATTTCTGTTAATCACTTATAGTAACTAATTTAGAAATAAAACTTCACGATAGGACCACAAATTTCCTCCACGAGCTATTCGCTCGGTTTGGCGTAGTGGAATGTTTAGTAACAGATAACGGAACGCAATTCACGTCAGCAGATTTCCAAGAGTTTTGCGAAATCTATCAAGTAAAACATATAAAATCCCTGCCTTACCATCCAAGATGAAATGGACAAGCGGAGAGATTCGTGGATACTCTCAAAAGAGCATTACGAAAAGCGTACGATATGGCTACGGAGAAAGCATTACATCAACTCCTACAGGTATATAGAATAACGCCAAATAATGCGACACCATCAACGTTATCACCAACAGATATCATGTTTACTAGGGAAATCAGATCAGCGTTCGATAAATTAATACCAAGTAAAACAAAACAAGTAACACGGTCCTACACACCAAAAAGAAAATTCCTCCCAGGGAAAAATACTATTTTTTTTAAGGCATACAAAATAATAATTTTGCTGGGAACAAGGGATAATTGAGAAAGAATTGGCAATATGATGTACATAGTTCAAGGAAAAAATTTCACACAGAAGACACGTAAACCATATAAGGAAGAGACCGTTACAGGATGCTAACGGTCCACCTCAAGAAAGGTATTGGACACGACACACATCGATATAACAAGACCAAAAATGCCAGAAAAGAAAATTGTTTAGAAAAAGAAAATTTACTGAACCTTTGGAAATAGATCCAAAGAAAAAAGATATTAAAAAACCCTGCTACGCAAAAATTTTCGGAAGGGGTGTTATGGACCTTACCCATAATAATATAATGGACTATTCCATACGTAATAAATACTGCGCCGGAAGAGGAAGCAGGAGTTCAGTCTGAAGTGACCGGCTGATCGGGAACTTCGAGGGAGGAACCTGAACGAGGCTACGCAGAAGGGCGGAGTCTTTCGGGAGGTAAATTGACCCTGAACCCGTTTATACGGGTTCAAAGGGCATATTTTAGCCGAGCCCACGGGCTCGGAGATCCGACGTTAACTCAGCCTTGTGCCACATGATGCCCTCGTGGGGGTGGGGTGACGAAATATCGTTCAGTCTGAATTCTGGGAGTGAAGTCCGTCAGTCAGTCAGAGCGAGCGATTCAGTCATTGAGTCAGGGGCAGTCCGAAACAGATGCTCGTTCAGAAAATTACTACTAAACCTGATTGTTTGTACTAACACTTTCTAATTCTCTGTATATATTCCTGTTTGTAATATATCTGTGTTATTCTATATACGGGTTTGAGTTCTTCTTTATTGGTTCTACCTTGGACTATCACCATGGTACAAGGAACCGGACCTAACACTATCTACTATCTATATTTCTCATGTTGTCTGTCTGTTTGTCTGTCGTGGGGTTGTTACCAGGCCGAATTTCAAAAATTGAAAAAAAATGTAAAAAAAATTTATAAGACAAACGTTTTCTAAGGAATGACGGAGCCCGATTTTGAGTTCGGAGTAAGGTTTCGAAAATATCGATAATCGATAAAAAATCAATATTTAAAAAAACAGAAGGATGACAGAATTTAGAAGGAATGTCAAATTTCCACCAAGTTTGACACTTTCTTAGAGTCTTCCATTAGAAGTGTTGTCCAGGGTTTCATGACCACGGACCGTCTAAAGGAGAGCGGAGAAGAAAAAAAAAAATGGATACGCCCAGATTTGCCTGCGATGTCGATTTTCAACGAAAACCGACCGAATATACAAAAGGAAACATTGAGAGTCACCATGTGAACACACAACACACACGCCCCCAAACAGTTCATAAATTGACAATCGGTCAATATTTCACTTTGATTTTCGTGAATATTTCCTAATTGCAGATTAATTTTAGGTCACATTGTGGATTTAACGTAACATGCTTAAAATAGATCAAATGAAAAAATTTCCAGTTCAAAGCTGAATTGTAAAGATAAAGGTAAATTGAATTTAAGAAGGATACTATTTTAACGTTTTTCCTACCAGGTCTAAACTTTGAGCAACAAATGATTCTTTTATAAACGACTTTGTCAACAGTTTTAAGCAATTTAATTAGTCGTATTTTACCAAAAAAGTATTTCCTTTTTTCTGTCTTTAGTGAAAAAGAAAAAACCAAAATCCGTGCAAAAGATATTTTGGTTCCGCACTGAACAGTTCATTTTCCATTTTTTAATTTATTTCCCTTAGTTCCCAGGCCGCAACGCAGACCTGACGAGGAGTTTTTTGCGCTGAAACAGCAGGGATTCCTCCCAATGTTTTTTTTTTAATTTGGCAAAGTTAGCGGCTTTTTCAAAAGTCGCAAAAAATTAAATTAGCAAAATTAACAACAGGTACACACCTAACTGGCGATGGAGATTCTGGACAAATTTTCATTTCAGTCCTTAATAAGTATTAAAGCGGACACTAATGGATTTAAAATACGTCCAAGGGTTGTCTACAGTTGAAATAGGCCAGCAACACTCGAGAATGATTTTTCCTGATATTCAAACCAACGACAACACATTGAGTTGTTTATTGATGAGTCAGATGTATGGACAAAAATACTGAACAACCATTCGCAGAAAAAACAGTTTGAGGTTTAAAGAAGACAGTATTTTGTAGGTTTATAAATCCACTGAGTTGGTGGACCCATGCTGACTAGCCAGAGACAGCCTCCAAGATGTTGGCTCCATCCTCAAGTTTGGATTTTAAAGTAGGGATGCCGGGTTTGAAGAGATAGCCAAACTTGTTGACTCCACCGAAACTCGTAATGGTAGAAGGATGGTTATTCAGGCCCTACACCGTTTTGTTTTTGAGGCCAAAATTATAACTGGCTGCAAATTTTCAGAAAGCATTTGTTTACTTATCCCCAGGATCGAATTATAATTTTTAATGCCGACATACCCTTTTCTTTCAGAAGATTTAATTCATTCGCTAATAATGACCTTCAACTTGGAAAATGTCGATTCAACTTCCAACAAAACGTCGTCATTTCGTAAGAGGTGGATTTTCAATTTGAATATCCTGCAAATTTTAGCTAAATCCGCTGTGAATCCGGTATTTATTTATTACACCAAAAAATTTCGGGCGTTCTTTTACAATTCAATGAGAAATTACGTGGTCCAGAAAGCGGTACTTAATATAGAATGCTGGAAGATCGAAAAAAACCTCCGTGTTGGACTATGCCCTAAGCAGAAAATTTCCCATTTTTTCTTTAAACTTTGAAAAAATAGAGAAGGCCTTTGTTCATCCCAGATGTCGATTCTTCAAGTTTACGTCATGGTGTCATGCCGGAGCCCAATTTTTTTATTTGAGATTCAAACTTTGTAAAACAAAAAAAAAACAAAAAAAAAAACGATTAACTCACAGGTGATATGCAATTAATATCAATTCCAAAGCAGAATGTCTCGATTTGTAATCTACAGACATAGTACACCTAAAATTTTCATTTGATTTTAAACAATTTTTTTTTAAATTAAAATGGATCAAATTTATTGAAAATATCTCCCGGATTTTAGCAATTTTTTTTTCAGTTAATTTCTTGAAGACGTCCGTTGAGGTAGATGCAATTATTTTTCCGTGGTTTTCTTTCTTATGGAAATGGTTTAGCTTTTTTTACATTCCAGAATGGTGGAATAATGAAGTGACAAGAATAAGTTGAAATTGATGTTCGCTGGATCTCGGTGGGAATAACCATAGAACCAGAACAACGCCTAATTAAAAAAGGACGAAAACAGGTATGAAGAGAAGAATTCAATGAAAACTAGTCATAAGACTTATAAAGATATATAGATACTGGAAGGACCAGGATGAACTCATTACAGGGGTTGAGTATTTTTGAATTATATTTGAAAGTTTTATTTAGCAATGTAGTCTGTACTGTTTTAGTGTAATGGTAATAACATTTAAAATGGTTTTCATTACTAAACAAATAAAAACAATTCAAATTAAATATTTTTTTTTTTTACAAATTTTAACATTAAATCAGGCGACAAAATTTTTTCATCCCATTGCAGAAACAATGATAATAGTTTATGGCAGCACCTTATTTTTAGTTCATCTGTATCAAAGAACATATCTCGATGAGATATTTCATTTAGCTCTCTCTGTGTTTCTAAAGTCTATTTAATAGAAAATGTTCATTTTCGAACAGTTATCACCAACTGATATCGGATATACAACAAAGAGCATTTTCAAAGTTTAATTAAATGATACCTACATATATATATATTGGAATCTATTGTTAGAAACGTGATTCGTCAATTAATCAGAATGGCGACAACAGGAATAAACAACAAAACACCTGAGAACAAGCATTCAGAATGAAAGGAAATTCTTTTTCTTAGTGCAAAACTAAATGCAAGATATTAGACTCATGATTTCACATAATATGATGACAGAAATTCCGAGAAATTTATCTTTCAGAATAACCGTGAATTATAAGATGGCAAACATTCGATCAGACACATGTGTCTCATCAAAAACCTACTGTATTAATTTACACAACTCGTGACACTTATTAAATTTAAACATTCTGAATTAATCGGTATTTTGTAAGAAAACAGAATATATATCATAGATTTGGCACAGGAAAATTAAAATATATTTGAATTCATAATCAAAATTTGTTATCGGTAACAGCGTATTTAAAAAAAGGAAATACATCCATTTGAATTTATAAACTAACAAAAACCGAAAATTACAGGAGGTTAGATTGAAAAACACTCCACTCACTAAAAATAATCATAGTCTTTCACATCTTCATGAGAACGATTTGAAAACCTTTTGCTGATAAATACCAAAACTATAATAATATTAATTTTAAGCACAACGGTAATTGAATAAACAATAATTTTACAGATGAAAGATCCAGTTCAATTTTTCGCATGAGAGTTATTAAAATAACGTTTTTAAATATATAGAATGTCATAATTTTAGAAACATTTTTTCTATAGGAAAAAATTACGGATGCTATATTTTTGTCAAAATATATTATCTCTGCCTTAGACACTAAATAAAATTATATCTCATTCTAATTTAGATAAAGTTTTTTCCATAATATTTTAGTAAAGGATTGAATGATTTCGGTTCGACGTGCGAAATACGTTTTATTATTAAAAGAAAAATAATAGGAATGTATCAAAAACGAATATTGAAAATCTGGAAAAATAAAAATAATAAATAAAACTAGAAAATTCCACTTTATTTTTTTTTGTTCTTTTAACGATATTAAGATGTCCTTTATTATATTTTGAATAAAATACGAATTGCCCTCATGTAAAATATCAACACCATACTAAAAAATAAAATTAAACTAAAATAAGCAGAAAAATAGCAATTATTTGTGAAAAAAAATTCAATACAAAATGCATTTCATGTGAACATTGAATAAATGTCAGGAACAACTGTTTTATTTTATGTTAAAATTAATGGAACGTTGATTTAGTTGTAGGCAAACAATTGGAGAACTGTTTGGAACACTGGAATAAAACAATAAGAGAATATAGATTGATTTATGTCATATGATAATAATTATAAGAATATGGTTCTTAATTTTTAAAGTTATTATACAAGTTTGATGAAAAATCAATACAAAATTTTCAACAGAAAAGGTTTAGCGCGTTACTTGCATATGGAGAACCAGAAGTTCAATATAAAAAGAAACGTTGTGGACACACGGATTTACTTTTACAGATTGAATACCAAAGAAAGTCGAACTGTTAATTTTAATATAACATCATTCAAATATAGTTTTTACAGATAACATATATTGAATATATGCAACAAATTTGTTTTGTTGATGTGTTGTCGTCTTTTTCATTTCTATTTTATCCTTCCTCTTCTTCTTCTTCTTCTTCGTATTTTATTATTAATATTATTATAATTATTATTATTATTATTATTATTATAATTATTATTATTATAATTATTATTATAATTCGCATTTCTCTTTAATATTGTTATTTCTCAATTTTCTTCTACTTATTCTTCTGATTCTCATTCTCATTCTTCTTAGTCTTAGTATTCTCATTCTCATATATATCTTATTCGTTTTTTCTTCTTCTTCTTTTCTTCATCAGAATCATCATCATCTTCTTCTTCTTCTCATTAAAATTATCATTATTATTATTATTATTATTATTATTATTTTTCTTCATATATTATCATTATTTTTATTGATCATATTTTATTTTGTTATTCTTATTCATATTACACATACCATGTTTTTTCAGAACGTTGTCTCTCATTTTTTGAAACCCTCAGCAAATAATTATTTTCTGTTGTCATTCTAAGTAAAATGCTATTTACTACCACGCTTTCTTCTTTTTCTACTATTAATTGTTCTACATCTTCTTTTTATTTTTATATTCAGAGATTTAAATTTACTATGTCTTCTTTCCCCATCATGTGTCTCCGAATTGTTGGTCTTCATATTTCTATAAATAGGCATTTTTATTTTTATACTAGATCCTTAAATCGTTATGTTACTAATATGCTATATACATGATATGAATTTGCAATCGACATCGATTAATTCAACTCTTTTTCGATTCAATGTTTTTTTTTCTCTGTGAAAAATTTTTTCTTGCCTTTTTATAAATAAAAGATATAAATAATTTCGTGGCAGGAAAATACATTATTTTTTTAATGAGATTTGCTTTTTATTAATATGAAGTGCCTTGAAATAATAATTTTACTATAACTAGACGAAGTCGCATTTATTTATTAGACTATGCTTGTCATTTGACTGCACTACGGTCTAAACGGCACAATTTCAAACAAACTACTCGATTTTGAAGCCCATAAAAATTTACTTAAAAATTGATTTGTTTCTTTTTTATAAAATATCATTTCAAATGTTGCAATTTTATAATTATTTTTAGTTATTTTAAGAAGCTTTCTCCTTCTGTCAAATTATAATAATCATGCAATCGCGTTGAATTTTTTGGAAACCGTATGTTTTAAATAGCTGTCCTAATGAAAATTTAATATATAGTATGTAAAAGTAGTATTTATGTGTGCAATGGACCGGTTGCGACGATTAAATTCACACTGAAACTGATCATATGAATTTACCCGTCCGAATGAATACAAAATACCTGTTTCGGTCTTTGGATCTGCGATTACAATAGTGAAGAAATTTTTAGAATCCGAAGAAATTGCCTAAAATAGGAAAAAAGGGAATATTGATACCAATTTGTTTGACGGAGACAGCCCAACCTATGCTGGTAATTGAGGGAAACAAATGCAAGTGAATCAATCTGGAGCCTTTCCTTTCTTATATTGTTCAACATATATTAAAATGTCTATCTGAATATGCCAAAAAAACATGGAATTCTACCTAAAAGAAAAAAAATTTATAACCACCTATATTAAAAACTGGTAGTTTTCTAACTTTGTTCAAAAAGTCTCAGGGAATTCAAATAAACGGAAGAAGAAAAGACGTGTCGTGCTATTTTTTTCTCGAGTTGCTTGATAAAATTTTGAAAGAATCGTCAAAGATTATCGGTCTTGATATGGCATTTTGCTTCCCGTCAAAAACCCCAAATATTTTAAGTTTAAGTTTTGTATAAAAAATTTTCATTAAAATTGTCCCGAAAGGATTGTCTAATAACGTTACATTTAACTTTTAAAATTTAAAATGTTTTAATAGAATGGCGGCTAGGTTTCGTAGGTTAAATTTGTTAGAAATATCTGTAAGTTCTATATTAACGGTTCCTTCTTTAATTTCCCATTTTGGAATTTTTTTGGTTTCATTCTTTCCATATATAAATGTGGTTTTCAAAATTTAAAATGAATATTTATCGTCATATATCTCTTATGAAAATATTTCTTTTATTTTTCTCTTTTTCCAAAATCATTTTACTCTAAATCTTCAATCTGCAATCACTTGTGTCATAGTATTTTTTTTTTAAATCGTTAAATTTGAAATTCTTAAAGCAAAAAAAAATTATGCGTTTAATTGGTTAGGAAATCATTTAAATACCGTTTAAAAAATAAAGAGTGAGATTAAACTAGGCAGTATTAGTAACAAAAATGGAGAAAATGTAACATTTAAAATACGAAAACTAAACCTACTAAGTTATAAAATTTATTTAAAAATTTTGATAAAATTATAACGTTTCATGAAGAAAACTACATTTTAAATTTAGATTTAATATTTTACAGACATACGATTTTTTTTAAGTTCTTGCTACTCTATAAGATATCATTTTATATATTCTATGATATTCACATCTATATATCCTATGATATTCACATCGATATAATTATATATATAAAAAATCGATATATTTTTTATATCAAATTGATATACTCTATATATATTATATCGAAATAAAATCTATGTTAAATCACATTTCTCATATAACTCTATAAATATAAACAAAAATATATTCTATGAATTATATCGCGTCGAATAATCTATGATATATTTCAATTGATATATACTTTTATGACATATCACATCGATATAAAATATATATCATATATCAATACAATATATGATATATCACATCGATATATTTTATGATATATCAAATCAATTTTAATGTTGTGATATATCACTCTGATATTCAAAATGATTTATTTCAAAAATATATTCTATGAAAAAGATATAATTTATGATATATTTCGATATAATCTATGATACATTGATATAAAAAAGTTATTTTCTATCGAAATAAAAACAGGATGTCAGTGTACCTCGTAACGAATTTCAAAAATGACAATTTTTTACGGATTTGCAACAAAATTTACATGCACATGATCCAAGTTAGCGGGAATTTGAAGAATATGACTTAGCATATATATACTGCCATCGATATTGAAATAATCGATTTTTTCATGGTTCTACGGCAGTTTTCATGTAGATTGCGGTCATTTTCTACTGGCCAAAATTAGCCTATAGCTGGCTGTGTTCATATGAAATAGGAAAATACTATATATAAAGAGCCAATATTTTAACTGACACGAATGTTAACTCGCATGCTAGCATATATCTGTGACACTATTTAGGGTTGCGTGAAAAAAAAAGGCGAGAATTAATTTAGGTGATAAGAAGATATCACGAAAAAGACACTGAGCGATGTTATTTTTTTTTAACAAAGAAAAGTGGTAAAGATTTTATTTTCATTAGCGAAAAAGTTTTTTAAGACCAAAGATCTGTTGGATTTAATTTGATTTATGTTACGACGCGGCGAATAAAAGATAGCCATCTGCCCATGGCAATAATGAAAATTTCAAATTGGTCAAGTGGCCTACAAAACAGAATGCTAAGAGATAATATTAATTAGGTCACGCACTGACCGAAAAAAATGTCCGCTGGACCACCCACAAGTTACAAAGAAGGAAAGATTAAACCATTAACTATCTGCGGAGATATCATTTGGTTTTGGGAAAAACACCTGTTTTATGTCAGAGCTGGCCATGATAAAAAAATTATTTTATCGGAACAGATAATTGGCGACAGAGTGCGAAGAAAATCATTGACCAACCTCTTGATTATTTGACGAAAATCTCGTTGACGAATTCCAGACGACGTTCGGTTAAGATAAGAGATTAAGGATTTGTTGTTGGAAGAAGAAAAAAAAAAAAAAAAAAAAAAAGAAGATAATTTTTTTTTCTTTGAGCGATATTTTAAACCGAGGCCAGTCTAAACACCCACGCTGCTGAGCGTTCATTGGCTGAATGGTGGCGTGAGCGGTAGGCGAAGGTAAACATATGAAGAAGGAGGGAGGCCTGTTGACGCCCCCTGAAGGGATTGGTGTGAGATACCACTGTGAGAGAGAGGGAAACCTGTTGACGCCCTCTGAGGGGATTGGTGTGAGATACCAATATGAGAAAAGAAAGAATTTGGGAGGACGATTCCCTTAAAGTAGAAAGTAATGGACTTCCAAAATGGAAAGTAATAAATTTTCCTGACCGAAAACAAAGAAAATCCTTATTGTGGATTTAGAATTATCAAGGAACCTCAAACCCCGACAAGCCCACCCCGGTTTTGGTCGGCGTCCATATAAGCAGAGTCGCAGCGAGTGGACGGCATTTGGAGTTGAAAAGACAGGCAAGCAGTTGGAGTTAAAATCAAAGTTGAGAGTTGGAGAGTAACAGACGCAGTTGGCAGAGTTGAGCTGTGAGCTCTGAGACCCGCCTCGCAGAAAGCTGACTGAAAGATCCACGCATTTCGACCTCAACTTCTAACCAAGAACAATTTATTTTTGAAGAACGACTTAGACTCACACCACCAAAACAAGTTTTACGAATATCGCCTGAAGATACACCAAAAACCAAAAAAAACTTAAACTTAAGATGTTAAGACTCGCCTAACAAACACAAAGTGTCACGAATCCATATAAGCGGGTTTGGGAGAAAGATGCAGTCCTGTATTCAGCAACCAGATATAAAAATATTATTATTTTTTAACACATTTGAACTTTTCGAGTTGTTACTTTATTTTTTTTTACATATACTTGTGCGGTATTACCCTTGTTCGGACTCGACTTGCATTACGGCCCGGCGACTGATTGATTTCGTCTACCTAAGATCAAATCACAACGTGGGTAGGTTAGACTAGAAATCAAAGCAGTTACTTCGGTAACCAGACGTTGGAGGCGAGCTGGGAACGACAAGGCTGATACCGAATCTAACCAGATTCCCATCCGAATCAGCAAAAGGTTAGAACGTCACATTTGGTGCCGCGACCAATACCAAGTCACATTGGTCGTTGCGTGCAGTGTTTTTGTGAAGACGAGAGACGTGTGCATTAAATTTGACAAACATGTTATTTCTTTAAAATAATATCATTATTAAATATTTTATTTTACGTATCTTGTCGATTGTTTAGACTTTCATAAGAAAATTAAAAAAACAATGAGACGTTTTGTGAAATGTTCATTATTGTTAACTTTTATAGAGATCTATAACTTTTTCTTTAAATTTTTATTTTAAAAAATCATAATTTTTGTATAAAAATATACATATTTATAGTTGATGTGAAAAACATTTCTTCTACATACTGTACGGGAAATAATATTTTACTTGTTCTTAAAAAAATTTCAATAGTATATTAAAATTAAAAATTAAAAGGGAAAATATTTTATCAAATCGCAGATAAATAAAGGATGAAAAATATTAAAAAGTTTGTGATTATAGAAGAAGAAAAAAATGTTTCGCCTAATTTTGCCTTAGAAATAAATTTTTACTTAAATAGTAAAAAAATTTAATAAAAATAAAGATTCTTTGAAAAAATTACAAAAAAGAAATATGAGATTTCATTTAAATACATGTAAAATTTTGTTTTTAAATAATAATACAATTAATACTTTTTTATGAACAAAAATAAAGCAATAATGAATATATGAAAACATTTTCAAAAATATTACTTGGATAAAATGTTATCAATTTAAAAGTCAATTAAATTTTTTGCTTTCTATATTTAAAACTCAGTAATTTTAAATTTTTTTTCAATCGATGGAAAATGAAAAATTGAATTAAAGTCTGAAATTTAATCACAAAATTAAATAAGAGAACTTAAGAAGATGAATTTTTTGAAAAATCTGTTAAAACTGAATAACGAAAAATTTTTTAAATCAATTAATTTTAATATTAAAAAATGCATTCTATTTTACATTGAATAATAATATTTTATAAAGTAAAAAATTATAAGAACAGCGGATTATATATATCTTGGAATATTATATATATATATATTAGATATATATATATATATATATATATATATCGTCAAATTATTATCGGAGATTTTTTTTAAAGTTTAATATTTCAAAAACGTCCAATCAAATTAACACAAAATTTTTGGCAATTACTCATCATTAAAGGAATCTCACTGAAATTATATTAAATCTGCGCAATGTAAACAAACTGGCGCCATATTTGTTATTAGCACTGTGATTTGAACGTGCCAGATTATGAAAATTTAAGAATATAGTGAAAAGATATATAAAAGGAGTTTATGTGATGCTGAAAGAAAACTATAACCTCAGAACTCTCAAATATAAATCTAAAAAGAAATTTCTAAAATGATAGGATAAATTTATCATTTATTCTGAGAAAAATGAACCGCCGATTTACACAAATATTTTAAAAAGGGCAGATAAAGGCAAGCAGAGTGTTTTATACGTTTTAATGTCACGACTTAAAAATTTATAGAAGAACACTGGATTTACCAGTCAAGATTTTTTCAGTCGCATTGGTGATCCTATGTGTCTAAAGTACTCGGTGTCGGTATCTGTGGAAATAGCAACAACAGTCAAACCATGTATCAAAGCCTCTGTTGACGAGAAATCACATTCAAAATCGATTGAAATGGGACGAGGACAATATGAAGATAGACTTCTAAAATTTTTGTTCACAATAAAAACTCGAGCAACACTTGATGGGCCAGATAGATGGTGCAAAGGCTGGTAATGAACGGACAGAATCGCCATCAGCGTTTGAGACGCGATGGAGGCATAATGACCTGGGGTGGTATTATTGAAAAAAAAACATTGTGGGCCCATGGAGAGTACCAGATGGCGTCAAAAATGACTGCTGATGCATACATAGCGTTTATGAAGGAGCATCTTGAACCGTGGATGAAAAGAAAAAGAGTTGCCTTCAGAAGGGCCATATTTTTTTATGCAGATAATTTCCCTCACATGCTGCTCACAAGACTACTGAATATTTGAATATAAAGTTATGTGTCTTTGTTTGCATCTTCGATGGATTTATTCTCGAAAAATGAAGTGGCCATAATAAATTCAAAAAAAATTTTTGAACCAAATCGAAACCAAATATTTTTGGAGCATAAAAAATTTGGAAGACTGTTAAAACGCCAACGAAAATGACAATTCAGGAGCAACAAAATTTGAGTGAAATTAAAAAGCAATTTTGACATATCTCGCGGCATTACAGCAGATGACATCCTACAATTAACAAATTCTATGGATCGTCGACTTCTTTCAAATAATTTCAAAACAGGGAATGTACATTTCCTTATTAATTTGTTTAAAATGTGCCTTTGTTTGTATCTGTTATTATTTGTTTGATTATCTTATTTATTAGCTTCTTTTGATAATAAAAATTCACGTGCAACATTAATAAACGTTTTGTTTGCTCAATTCTGGGAATTTTACTAAACCTTTCTAATAATTTGGCACGCTCAAATCATAAATGTTGATAACAAATTTGGCGTCAGTTTGTTTACATTGCGCAATCAAGTACGAAAAATTAAAAAATTGTCTCAGATCAGTGTTATTTAACATTTGGTTTTTTGTATTGAATTGATTGGACGGTTAAGAAAAATATTAAAAAAAAGTTATCTCGATAATAATTTGACATTTCTTATATATATATATATATATATATATTTATATATATATATATATATATATATAGATTTGTGTGATATATTGTGTGTTTTGAAAATGTTTTATAATTAGAAATTATACTTGAAACAAAAAAATATGAATTAAAATAAATAAATTAAAAATGTACATATGTGGAATTTAATGTTTATACTGTTTAAAAGTTACCTTTTAAAATTGTGTTTTTGAATGTGTGTGAGTGAACTTTGTTTTAAAAATTAATAATTATGTGAAAATTTGAATTTTATGTATTATTTGTACAAATGAGTTCTGGTTTAATTTGACTTCATGCCAAGAATATATCATGGAGAAATCACAGCATATCTACAATGCTGACAGAAATAACAACAAAAACAAATAAAAAATAAAAAAAAAACACAATTAGAAAAAACATCAAAAATTTAAAAAATATTTTAATTCACAAAAAGGAAAAAAAATATTTTAATTGTTTTTTATTTAGACCCAAATTCTTCATTACAAATTTAAGAAAACCGAAGGTAAAAATGAAAGAAAGAAATTTTATTTAATCAAAATTATAGATCCATATGGAAAAAAGAAAATATGTTAGAAATATATATTTTATTTTTCATATATATAAATATAGAAATACTAAACCAGAAAATAAAAAATTAGTTTACAAACAAAGTATACATATATCATATATACGATATATATATATATATTTATATATATATATATATATTAATTTTGAGAAAATTGATTTTCTTCAAAGAATGGATTTTTTATTCATGAATTCATAAATGAAAAATTTGTCTTTGAAAAGAGAAAAAATAATTCCAATAATAAGTATTAAACCCCTAAAATTTTATCTTGCATGTTCGAAAAGGTTTTGATCGGTTATTCATAACTTAAATCTGATCAGGAGGAATTCTAGGAACAAACTTCATGATCTAGAGAAAATCTTTCTTCAAATTTCAAATGTTTATTTGGAAAAAGAGGTTTTGTGATAGTGTACGGGTTTAAATCAAAAAAAATTCGATTTCATTTGTGCAATGAATCTGAAATAAAATTTGATATTTTAATAATGCAATTATCCTAAATAATAAAAATAATTTTAAACATATACTCTATTAAAAAAAAAAAATACCTTTAAATTTTCTCATTTAAATGAAAAATAAATTTATTAGAAAAATATATATATATATATTATTATATTTATTTATAAATCAATATACAAATGAGGTTTTTTGTAATTTTAAAAAAATTTAATTATAATAATATATATGAAATATATATATATATATATATATATATCAATGAAAATAAATATACCCGAAATCCATATACATTTATTTATGTGTAAACCATGTTTTAAATTTGTAAATTGCATGAGGAATGTTTCACAAATATTTTATATTTGTTTGTGTGTGTGGCTGATATTATAAATTTACACATATATAGAGAAATAAAAAGAATAATTGTTATAATAATGGTTATATATATGAAATATTACATATAAAGAAAATAATATATATATATTCAAAATGAAATAAAACAAAAATTTAGCCAGGATTTTGAATGAATATTTATATCCTATATATATCCTATTTAAAAAAAGTATCTTTTTCAGACATCAGTTTTTCAGGTTATAAATATTTGAAAAGAATGCGTGAGAATAAAACATTTATATAACAAAAAGTTTACGAGAGGGGGGAAAAGGCAAGTTTCATTTCATTTTTTGACCATGTTTTACCAAGTTTTTTTTTAAAATATGAATTTTAGAAACAATTTTTTAATTAATGTGTCTAAAAACAAACAATTTTGCAATCAGGACATTGTTAATTTAATATACATGGAATAGAATATATATATATATATATATATATATATATATATATATATATTTCGAGTAGAGAAACTAACACTTCTTTTTTTTCAATATAAACTCACTTTTTATGTTTCAACCTTTTTGAAAAAAAAAATCAATAAAATTAGGAAATTAAGCTATTGAGAATAAGTTTTTCCAACCAGACGTTCCATCTTCAAACAAATAATCAATCAATCCCTTGTTTTAAGAATAGAGTTTTAAAGCTACGTAATATTTAAATAGTCGATATATCTTTATGTTTTATTCTAATAATATTTTAAAAATAAGAATCTAAATCTTTATTTTTCTAACATTCTTTCACATTTTCTATACACACACACACACACACACACACACACACACACAAACATAAATAAATAAATATAATATATATATAATATAACTATATATCCCGTTGCTAAGAAAATTAAGACGGCTTAGTGACCCTGAATAATTTGAATGACATTTTTTTTCAGGTTTATTCTTGATCTTAAGGCAGACATTGGACTCTCGTAATGTCATTTATGAGCAGTTCTTTTATGATTGTCCGTGGATGTTATATATAAAATGAAATTCGTTATTTAACTTATTTCACCTGAACTTGTTTTTTTTTCTCCATTTACCCTAATGAAAGGCTCACTGGTTATAATCTTCAAATTATGAAACTTTTGGATGAACATTGCATGAAACAGGAAAAATGAAAGTTGAAAAAGGGATACACCTATCAATCTTTTTTAAGTTTTCAACGGGCAGGATGAATCTAAAATGAAACTTTTTTATTTTCAGACAATGCCATCAAAATTTCGAATGATATTCCCGATTTGAAATTTTTAAAATTTAGATCGTTATAATAAAAATTGATTGTGGAATCATCCATAATAAATTGTTTCCCTTTTAACTGTAAAAAAAAAAAGCTTTAACCAATCAACATTTTGTTTCAGTAAAATTCAATCTTCCATTGGTTAAAATTGTAGCAAAGTCAAAACAAAAGTTTTCCCCTTTGTGGCCTACAATTAATGGTTATGTTAATTTCCTTGGAACCATGTTTAATTTGTTTTGGGGTTCATTTCCTACCCCTTTCATTTTTCTACTATAAAATATTTTTATTATAATTAAAGATGGGCTTGGAGCGCATTTTGAATAATAATTCTTGAGAATTTTGTATAGCTTTAAAAACGATGTTGTATGGAGGATTGATTGGTGATGAAAAAGCTTTTGGTGAATTTAAATAAAATTGTAATTTGAATGCCATTGTTAACCGTGGGAGAGAACTTTTTATTTTATAAGATAGTATTAATGAACAGGATTTCTCATTTTCCCTTTATTGAATATCTGTCAGAACGTTTATTTTATGATAAAACAATAATGCAATCAATTCAAATTTCAAAAAAGCAACAAAGTTGACACGCTGTTCAAATTACTGACTCCATTGATTTAAAATTTCTTGAACAAACTCAAAGCATCATTCAAATAACCATTGTTATAAATATTAAACCTTTACATTTAAAAAAATGAACATTTTCACTACGTCAAAGTAATTGTACATTCATAAAATTTAGCTTAGGGTTAAAGGAATGAACAACTCTTAGCAACATGGGGAAAAGGACTCATAAAATGGAACGCACACACTAACAGTTGTCAATATATTTTGATTTTTATTCGTATTTTTTTATTGTATATAAAAACTCTTTATTTTGATCTCTAAACGTTGTTGTTCATGTCATATGCAATTTGTCCTTGTGTTCAAAGATTAATCCTTTTGTTGTTGCATTAATCCATTTTGCAAATATTGGGACCTTGACGCCAAACTTTCACCTGCTTAAATTCATTATAAAAACGCACGAAGGGAAAAAGACCCATAACATTAATTATGAAAATTGTATTATATTATTTTTACAACTACTACTAATAATAATAGGTACGACAATGATGTGAATATTAATGACAGTAATATATATATAATAATATATATATATATATATATATATATATATATATATATATATATATATATATATAAATATATCGAAAAAAAAGTACAAAACTTATTATTACGAGACATATTTAAAAAAAAGGTAAATTAAAAAAGGTTTCGCTGGGGCTCTTCAGGCTTCAACGGGATATTTAAAATTGAGACAAGAAAATGTACAATAAAAGTAATTGTAAATAAAAAAAAAAAAGAAGGCTTGCGGGACCCGATGTAAAATGCCTGCAGAACCTTCAGATGAAATAAAGAGTGAAACTGGGAAAACAAGGTGAACCAGTTAACACTAAATTTGGCTGCACAATCTCTGTTCTTTAATAGGTGTTCGCATATGGCGGGACTATGTGTTCGGGACGAGTCCATTCTACGGCAAGGTGTGATTTCTAATTTTCATAGGAACGTGTTGTTTTATTCTCATGTCTAAGCGTTGAGTTGTTCTCCCTATGTAGTCGGCTCTGCAACTACAAACGTATTTGTAAATAATTGAATTAATTTGATGGGGAAGGAGAACGTCTTTACACGCAGATCGAAACATAGACCGAGTTTGAAAAATAATCCGAACTTCAGCAGAGAAAAAACAACCACGAACATTGGATGAAATTTGTTTAGCTATTTTTTCACATTTGGTACCAATCCAGGGTAATCTGAGATAAACTGGGCATTTTTTGACAGTGTAAAGTTCGGCACTTCTGAACTCTTCAACTTTACTACGAATAACTGAATTAACAGTATCAAGAGGATAACCCAAATTACATAGGGTCTCCTTAATAAAGTCGATTTCGTCGTTCAAGAAAGGCTCAGAGCAGATTTTTAATGCTCTATGTAGGAGGGTTTTAATAATGTTAATGTTGCGCTTATTGGGGCAAAAAGAGTCTCAACGCGTGTACAACCTGCGAAAGTAGGTTTTCTATAAACGGAAGTAATAAAACCTGATAATTTGCGATGTACTAATTCATCCAAAAAGGCCAATTGATGATTGGACTCTTTTTTCTATAGTGGACCTCAGTGCCGGATGGATACCATTTAAAAACGAAAGAAACTGATCAGAAACTGATCAGCCTCAACTTCACCCTTAAATAAACAAAAGGTGTCATCAACGTACTGACAGTACATTTGTGGACAAAGTGGATTCTTTCGTATCTTTTCTTCCTGAAAGCCAACAAATATGTTATCAAGTGCCGGACCCAAAGGCGAGCCCAAAGCGACTCCGTCGATCTGTCGGTACATGGTGTTGTTGAAACTGAATTCGGCAAATTTCATCAATTCCCGAAATATTGACTCAGGAAAACTAGGTGGTGTCAATGAACTGCGATAGAGAAAATCACAGCAAACATCAATGGTTTCAATAAAAGGGACACAAGTATACAGGGAGCAGACATCGAAAGAGAACATGAACTTACCAGAAGACAAATTTTGAACGCGGTCGACGAAGGAAAAGGAATCCTTGATACAAAACCCATCCAGGCACTGCAACACAAGATCCAAAAGTGTGGAGAGTCATTGGGCTACCTTGTGTTGGGATGAACCGATCATAGATAAAATCGGTTGTAAAGGTACACCTTCTTTATGGATTTTCGGGAGACCATATAATCGGGGACGAATCGAACCGGAAGGACGGATTTCGTTGGCAATTTCTTTTGAAAGTAGCCCTGACTTTACCCACATAAGAAGTAATTTTTGAAATTTCGCTTCACCTGAGGAGGTTCTATCACAGCTGCCAGCAGAACCAAGTTTAGTAAATTTTGAAGTATCTTCTAAGATAGAAGACATTTTAGTTATATAGTCAGCTCGATCTAAAATAACTACTCCAGCAGCTTTATCTGGTCTGAAAATTATCAAGTTCTGATTATTCCTCAGAGAATTAACAACACGCAGATGTTCTGCTTTCCATTTGGATTCAGCAGTTACAACAGAGGAACAGGAAAAAGTGTGTGCGAAATTATTCAACTGGGCTTTCAAATTAGTCACCACCATCAACGGCAGTGTGTTAAATTGTCTACAAAGCAAGATGCCAAGTTGAATAGTTTGGTTCAGAAGAAATACGGAGTCACATCTGAACCAAATTTAAATAATATCATTAATCTCTCCACGCATGAACTAACTGAGTTAGAATCTTTTGTTCTTTCTCACGGGGTGGACTTCTCCATTCCACCCTCTATGCCTGACAAGGAGAAGATTTTTTCCGAGTCCGAGGTTTTCTATGCTCAGTTGGCAAGACTCTCTCCTACCTCTGTCGACGCACTTGGGTGTTTCGAATGACCCGAAAGACGTTAGCAAGGAGAGTGAGATTATTAAAGGTAGATAATGAAGTGGAAATATTATAACAAGGCGATGTTGAGATCAATGTTAATACGGAAGAATAAAAAGACAGTTGAAGACAGTTCCTTTTCCTTTATTCCGAGAATCGCCATCAGCACGTACATGGTAGATGCGTGAATTAATTTAAAAAGAAAATGGCAATGCAACAAACTCTGTCAAGTCTATTTTGTGTTTGTACAGGCTTTCGAGATTTTGATATCCAGACTTTCCCCAAGAGGAAATAACAAAATATATTTTCATAATTTTAAAAAAAAATTAAAATCATTTCTAGCTTGTTAGACTTAAAAATAATATAAACATTTAGACGTTTTTTCATCAGGGTATGATCTTTTTTGGCGAACTATTGACGATAACTAATTTTTAGTGTTAATAAGATAACAAGAATGTGATGTTCCCATCCTAGAAACTTGTAATAGTTGCGAGTAGGAACTCATTGAAAAGTTATCGTATTGCCCCTTAATTTCCGTCTATTGCAATGAACGTGTTTTCTCTCAGATACACTTTCCTTTGAACGCCTAGAGACCTCAAGTAGTACTCGTACATATATATCGCTAAAGATTCTGGAAAAAAGTAGTCTCTAACCTATACCACTCCAGCAAGTACCTGACATCTTCTGCTATGATCTACTTTTACAAGAAACACATCAGGTCGGAAAAGAAGTACTGCTATCATATCTGGGCTCATGCTACACAGCCTTCTATTACGTGGTCTTGTGTCAGACCACTTTTCCCACAGAAGAAATGCTGCAAGCCATTCGATATTCTACCGCTATTACCACGGAAACTGTTCGAACGAGCTACAAACATTAGTTTCCCTGACTATAATTTCCCAGGTAAGACTAGCCCTGTCGCATATATTGAAGAGAACCTCATTTTCAGCACTTTCTTTTAGTGAGGAGAAAGTTACTCTCTCATAGCTTCTTCCCCAAGAATTGTCGCTTTGTGTATCAGAATCCCAGGAGAATGCTTCTGGAACAGTATAATTTTAATCTCTTCAAGTCTAGGGTTAACCCTAATCATTCTCACATGTCCGCATAAACTGCAACCCTGACTCATACCGCTCCAACTATAACCGCTTTCAGTAACACTCTGCCTTGTGTGGCCCTTAAGCCTTTCATAGGGTGAACTTTAGTTCAAAAAATTGTTTCTAAAAAGTAACCGATTTTGTTAAAAATCAATAGTTACCCAGAAGTTAAGTCTGCTAATGTCTCAGTCCTGTGTGACCGCAGTTTCAGACACCTTAAAGAGACAGAAGATAACGATTGACATTGCATTTAAACTTTTGAAGTTCAAAGTTGAATGGAAAGCAAGAAGCCGGAAGAGAGTTCCACAAGTGAGAAGTGCGATTGAAAAAACTGTTATCCTAGAACTTACGGGCACATGTAGCCATTTCAACTGCAAGTTTCTGAGATCTGATCTCTGGAACCAGTTGTTGAAAACCACTGTCAAAATCGGAACAAACATGTCCGTGATTGTCAAGTACAATTCGTAGGCCAGATCCTTAAGTCCCGGAGATTTGCCTCTGGCTACCCCTATCATTGCCAAAATAACTTCGTGATCTTACCCTGGCAGTTAGCCGCTTCACTCGACATTAGTCGGAAAAAGTCTACCAAAAGAGTTGCGAAACTCTCCGTCACAGAAACCAGACTCCTTTGTAAAACTGTTCTGGAAATGCTGCGAAAAAGCCTCGCACATGTCCTTGGTCGACTGCAAGCGGCATCCACCTGGAGTGTTGACCTCACGAAGGAAGCTATCAGAAACACGAGAATTTCCTCCCAGTGCCCATTCTCACAGCTTCGTTCGACATCTTGAATAATATATATCTAATATATATCTAATACTTATATCTAACTATCTAACACTGATAGTACTTCCATTTTTTAATATGGAGGACCGAGGTAGAATATCCTGCCAGAGAGGAGTATTTTCTGCCTTTGTTCCACTCCTCCCGCCCTTCTTACAATTACCGTGATCATCGGGAGCGTTGCTAGATATTTCTGCCCCCATTGCATCCGCTGATATTGTTGGCACGAGGTTCTACATGATCAGCAATGGAGTGGGCAGCCTTCCACAATTAACAACATTTTCCGCCTTCTACACGCCAGTGTGTCGCGGATGTTCAAAAGATTTTTGCGGGAAGTACACAGTCCCCGCTGGGGATGAACACGTTACTTATTATCTAAGTAACATCCTCGAATAGTCCATACTTCTAGTAAAACGCCCACAGTCGGTCATCGTTGTTAACGGTGGGCACCCCATGCCCTGTCACTCTTGTTTTCCGAGTGCCCATATATCTGTCTTCGCGTTATCTGTCTGGTCTCTTCTTCTGCGGCCAGCAGGTTTTTTAATTCAGTAGTCAGCAACAAGATTTAATATTTTTAAGCAACGATTACTATGTCATTTACTTCTGTTCTCTCACCTCAATTATTTTTATCACACTTTTCTTTCAAATTGTACTTTTTTCTTTTTTCTTTTCATAGGGTAAAACTCTTGTATGTAAACGAATACAGATTTGTTAAAACACAGAGTTTTGGGCATTGAATCATCTATTTCTCGCCCTCCATCCTTCACCTTTTCAACAGCGTGAGCACACCGCTGGTAATCCGGCTGGAGATGGAACCCTGCCGAAACCAGTAGGTGAACACGACAGTGAAAATTGGCACAAATATGTGCGACAGCCTCAAGTACAATTCATAGGGTAAACCATCAAGTCCCTTGACACTGCCGACCCTCTTCAATGTAAAGTAGAGTTTGCCCTACGTGATCTCACCCACGCAGCTAGCCGCTTCAGTCGTCGAATGTTGAGGAAAGTTAGGCAAATAGCTGCGAAACTCATCGCAACTGAGACCAGGATCCTTGCTAAAACGGCTCTGAAAATGCCGCCGAAACGCCTCACACATATCGTCAGTCGACCGCAAAGTACGCCCCTCAGGCACCGACGAATCTATGGAGCGAATAGCTTAACCAAAAGAACGTGGAACAATCTAATAAGTCTATGCCGCCCTACTTACTAAAATTCTATCCAGGTATTTAGCTACCCGGGTAGTCGGACACTTACCTGCCCATGTCTACATCTTCCACCTAGGGTGAGTGACAGGTATCTATCGATGAGAGCAAATTTGACGATCAGATCAACCCGGCTACGATCACCCAATTACATTAAGCTAGGTCCCCGCCCCCTGTCTATATCGGGTCCCAAAATAAGACTAAGCGTGCGGAATCCACCAGGAATGGCCCTAACTGGCGATAAAACGAGCGACACTCCGTCTGGTCAGTGGAGGCATAAACCGCAACGACCCAAAACGAACTATTGTTTACGGCAATATCACCCACGATCAACCGCTCCCCTCCATTCATCGACCTGTACAAGGTCCACTCTTGCACCCAGGGTACGTTTAACCATCAAGGAAACACCTCTGGCCAGCGGGTCCCTTATGCTGAACAGAATACAAAGTCGCCAGACAGCATAAGAGTATCAACTTCGCAAACTAAGTATGTCTCTTGGATCGCAGCTACATCTACGCCGAAGGACAGGAGATCACGAAGAAGACGGACCGCGTTACTCCGATCTCTCAAGACCTTCGAATTCAAGCTAGCTAGCTTAAGAAGCGTATTTGAAGTGGATTCACCTAGTCACAGACTGGAAGGAAATCTGCGGCGGTGATAACCCCAGTGGATTCTCCCAGGTCCCCTGTCCCCATCCCTGTTGTCATGCCACCATCTAGGACAATGCCTCCGACGCCTGCGGGATATATTAGTTTAGAGCGCTGTATGAAGTGGGATGGCGAATAATGTTGACCCTCCCGGCGCAAATCTTCAGCAATTTTCTCAATTCATGTGATCCCGCCTCCACCATTCTAATGACTGGGAAGGACTCCTTAGCCTCTTAAAGGTGATCCCATACTGTTAATTACTTACCCACGTCCTTAATCAATGGTATGACACCTGAGGATTTCATGAAATTTATACGGTTTACTACTGACAACGAAGTCATTTTAAAGAGGGTCCTTGGAAATGCTTTTTATTGTGAGGAAAGGCCCCGCTCTATAGCCTGCCTGACAAATTTACGTATTCCACCCCCAGGGAATGGCCGTCTCTTCTTCTTTTGTGGGGAAGTGCTGAGATGTGCGTTGTTGGTGAAGGTAGAGTAGAGAAGGAGGAGTGTTGCAAGGTGGCGTATTGGAAATGAGGTTTATGCGGACAGGGTTTTCAATGGTGAAGTGTTGGGAAGTGGAGAAACTGGAGCCCTAATAAGGGAACAAGAAAGGTTCATTGCTGTATTGTCTACCGATTTTTTATGGGGAATCAGGTACGGAGTGGGACTTGGTTTTTGTCCAAGGCCTTCTCTGCCTTGCTTCGACCAGCCCGTTCTTTTTTCTTGTTCACTTGTGCCTCTTCTTTCTCTCTCCATCTTTTGAAAGAGTCAGACTTATGAAAGGGGGGGGCATCTCCTAAATTTCCACCTCTTGTTGCTGCTCTAGTTGAGGGTCCTTTTGCTGAAACTTTTGTAACTTGTCCCTTCTTGCCGTCCTGCTCCAGTTGGGGCTTCTTCTCCCAGTCCTTATGTTGCTGATGATGCCGGTCACATTTCTGCTCTTGCACAGGCTCTTTAAGATTCTTCAAGTCCTTTGGAACATCATACTGGCGAGAGTAAGAATGTAACTTTCGTATCTTTCTTCATAACTTCCATCAATTCTCCAAGAGGTTTTTTCGCTACTTTGGCGCTTGTTTCAGTGCTTTCCGTAGCAGTTGTTTTTTCAGGTTGCGGTTCCGGCCTCTTTCCAGGGGAATTTTTAGATAGATGTCCGGTAGCCCCCATATCCTACAGAGAAGTCGTCGACCTTCAAGGACGATGTGGATACGACGTTCTTCATACATTAGAACATCTGTTATCTCCACAAGATTTTTTTCCGGGTAACAGTCATAATAACTTACACGTCCTCAGTATCTCTCCTAGAATTGCTTTAGACAGTTGACACACTAGCAACCTCGCCAAATTCGGAAAAGAAAGAAAAAAAAAACAAGTGCTCAAGCGAAATATACAGAGACATTCCATGCAGTATTACTTTTCTCTCTCTGGATCCAACGTAATCCCTTTGGAGCCTCACCGACTTGGTTGTCAAGATGCGACCTGCCGCTGACTTTGCTGCATCCTCTGCCAATAGGATATCGCGCATAGTTCTACTTCTCCTGGCAAAAGATTTGGACTCAATGTTTAGGTTTTCAGTTACTTCCTCCATTATGTCGCTGTTAACGCTGATCAGTTCGCGAATAAGAGTCGTTGTCAACAGATTGATAGTTTTGGTATTGAATGATTCCAGCCGAAATGACACCGGTTACAAAATTCTCAAATTTCTCTGTGAGAATTTTGCAATATTCACGTCCTTTTTGGGATGGTTTATCACCTGCCCACACCAAAGGGCTTGTTGGCGTGTGTGTATCCTCTTAGAGTTGGGATTGCGCCAGAGTGTTGGCGTTCCCACGACACCGTTAAACAAACAACACATAAACAAGAATACGACGAGCAGAAATTTTTGTAATACACGAAAATGTTGGAATTTTTGGTAACTTTTAGTATTAGTGAGCTAGCCAAAATGAGCTGAAATCGAAGACTTAAAGAATTACTTACCAGCTGCTACTACTCCCAATCGTCACTGTCAACCTCTGACATTGAAGACAGTACAAACTTCACTGGATTCCATATTCAGAGACTACGGCAAACATGGTGAGCACTAAACAAATACAACAATACAAGGAAACGTGAACCAAATTTGTTTTTTTTTTTTTATCTTTTTTCCCTTCTTTTCTACATATGTCTTTTTATTCTTAATTTTTTTCTTTCTTTTTTATTTCTTTCATTTCTACATCAGGATATTTTTCTTTTTGCCTCTTTTTTGTTTTCTTTCTTTTATCTTCAGATTTTCTTTCCTTCTTTCTTTCATTCTTTCTTTTCTACATATAGATATGTCTGTCTTTTTATTCTTAATTTTTCTTTCTTTTTTTTATTTCTTTCATTTCTACATCAGGATATTTTTTTTTTTTTCCTTTTTTCAAAGTTTTCTTTCTTTTATCTTCAGATTTTTCTTTCCTTCTTTCTTTCATTCTTTTTTTTTTTCATATTTTTTTCTTCTTTTCTTTATTTTTCTTTTTTTTTTCTTTCTTTTTTTTTTTTCTTTTCTTTTTTCCTTTTTTTTTCTTATTTTCTTTTTAATTTTCTTTTTTTTTCTTTTTCTTTTATTTTTCTTATTTTATTTCTTATTTCTTTCTTTTTTTCTTTTTTTTACATAGGATATTTTTCTTTTTATTTTTTCTTAATTTTCTTTTATTTCAGATTTTCTTTTTCTTTCTTTTATAAATCTTTTTTCTTTTTTTTAATTTTTGTCTTTCTTTTTTTTTTTCTTTCTTTCTAAATCAGGATATTTTTTCTTTTGCCTCTTTTTTCTTTCAAAATCTTCAGATTTTCTTTTTCTTATAGATTTCTTTTTTTTTTTTCTTTTTTTTTTACTTTTTTTTTTTTCTTTTTATTTCTTTTTCTACATCAGGATATTTTTTTTTTTAATTTCTTTTGTTTTCTTTCTTTTTATCTTCAGATTTTCATTTTTTTCTTTTTTTCATTTCTTTTCTTTTTTACATATAGATTATTCCTGTATTTTTTATTTCTTAATTTTTTTCTTTCTTTTTTTTTATTTCTTTCATTTTACATCAGGATATTTTTTCTTTTGCCCTTTTTTTTTTTTCTTTTTTTATCAAGATTTCTTTCCTTCTTTCTTTCATTCTTTCTTTTCTACATATAGATATGTCTGTCTTTTTATTCTTAATTTTTTTCTTTTTTTTTTTTATTTCTTTCATTTCTACATCAGGATATTTTTCTTTTTGCCTCTTTTTTGTTTTCTTTCTTTTATCTTCAGATTTTCTTTCCTTCTTTCTTTCATTCTTTCTTTTCTACATATAGATATGTCTGTCTTTTTATTCTTAATTTTTGTCTTCCTTTTTTTTATTTCTTTCATTTCTACATCAGGATATTTTTCTTTTTTTTCTTTTTTTTTGGTTTTTTTTTTTTATCTTTCTTTTTTTTCTTTCCTTCTTTCTTTCATTCTTTCTTTTTTACATATTTATATTTCTTTCTTTTTATTCTTAATTTTTTCTTTTTTTTATTTCTTTTTTTTTTTCTTTTTCAGGAATTTTTTTTTTTTTTTTTGCCTTTTTTTTCTTTTCATTCTTCACATTTTCTTTTTTTCTTTCTTTTTGTTTTTCATTTCTACATATATATTTTTTTTTTTACTTTTTTTTTCTTTTTTTTTTTTTTTTTTCTTTCATTTCAGATATTTTCTTTTTTCTTCTTTTTTTTTTCTTTTTTTTTCTTTCAGATTTTCTTTCCTTTTTTCTTTCTTTTTCTTTTCTTTTTTATAGATATTTTCTTTATTTTTATACTTAATTTTTTCTTTTTTTTTTTTTTTTTTTTTTTTTTCATTTATTTTTGAATTTTGCCCTTTTTTTGATTTTCTTTCTTTTCTTTTCTTCTTCAGATTTTTCTCCTTCTTCTTTCATTCTTTTCTTTTCTACATAGATATTCTGTCTTTTTTATTCTTTTTTTTTTTTTTTTTTTTTATTTCTTTTTTTTCTACATCAGGATATTTTTTTTTTGCCTTTTTTTTTTTTTTTCTTTTCTTTTCAAGATTTTCTTTTCTTTTTTTTTTTCTTTCTTTTCTTTTCTTAGATATGTCTTTTTTTTTTTTTTTCTTTATCTTTTTTTTTTTTTTTATTTCTTTCAATTTCTTATCAGGATATTTTTCTTTTTTGCCTCTTTTTTCTTTTTTTTTCAGATTTTATCTTTTTTTTTTCTTTTTTTTTTTTTTCATTTTTTCTTTTTTTTTTATAATTTTTAATTTTTTTTTTTATTTTTTTTTTTTTTTTATTTTTTTTTTCTACATCAAAATTTTTTCATTTGCCACTTTTTTTCTTTTCTTTTTTTTTCTTTTTTTCTTTCTTTCTTTTATTTAATTCTTTCTTTCTTCTTTTTTATTCTTTTTTTTTCATTCATTAATTTTTTCTTCTTTTTTTTATTTTCTTTAATTTTTTTTTTTTTTATTTCAAAAAACCTCTTTTTTTTTTTTTTCTTTTTTCTTTGATTTTTTTTGTTTTTTTTTTTTTTTTTTTTTTTTTTTTTTTCTTTTTCATTTAAATTTTTCTGTCTTTTTATAAAAATTTTTTCATTTCTTTTTTTTTTTTCTTTTTCATTTTCTTTCAGGATTTTTTTTTTTGCCTTTTTTTTGTCTTTCTTTCTTTTAATGTCTTAAATTTTCTTTTTTTCTTTCTTTATTTTCTTTCTTTTTTTTAAATATTTTTAAAATATTTCTTTCTTTTTTAAATTTATTTTTTTTTTTTTTTTCTTTCTTTAATTTTCATCAGGATATTTTTTAAAAATTTTTTTTTTTTTCTTTTTTTTTATCTTGATTTTTTCTTTCCTTTTTTGGTTTTTTTTTGAATTTTCTTTTTATGTTTTCTTTCTTTTTATTCTAAAATTTTTTTTCTTTTTTTTTTTATAGACATGAAAATCAATAATTTTCAGGATATTTTTATTTTTTATTTCTTACAGGATTTCTTTCTTTTTTTATTTTATTTTTTTCTTTCTTTTTTTTTTAAATTCTTTTTTTTACATTTAGATATTATCTGTCTTTTTATTCTTAATTTTTTTCTTTCTTTTATTTCTTTCATTTCTACATCAGGATATTTTTCTTTTTGCCTCTTTTTTGTTTTTTTCTTTTATCTTCAGATTTTCTTTCCTTCAAATTTCATTCTTTCTTTTCTACATATAGATATGTCTGATTTTTTTATTCTTTCTTTTTTTTTCTTTTCTTTTTTTTTTTTTTTCAATTTAAACATTTTTTTTTTTTTTTTTTTTTTCTTTTTTTGTTAGGGACACAAAAAAAAGATTTTCTTTTTTTTTCTTTTCTTTCATTCTTTTTTTTTACATATGAGAATGTTTTCTTTTTAAAAAATTTTTTCTTTCTTTTTTTTTTTTTTTTTATGATTTAATTTTTTTTTTCTCTCTTATCTTTTTTTTTTTTTTTCTTTTTTTTGTTTTTTTTTTTCTTTTTTTCTTAATTTTCTTTTTTGACAACTTTCATATAGATTTTAATTTTATTTCTCATTTTTTCTTTTTCTTTCTTTTCATTTACATTTTTTTTTTCTTTTTTTTTTTTTTTTTTTTTTTTTTTTCATTTTTTTTCTTTTTTTCTCTTCTTTTTTTTTTTTGACTTTTTTTGTTTTTCTTTCTAAAAATGAAAAATTTTTTTTTTTATTTCTTTTTTTTTTTTTTTACATTTTTTTTTTTTTTTTTTTTTTTTTTTTTTTTTTTTTCTTTTTATTTTCTTTTTTCATTTCTTTCTTTAACACATTTTTTATTTCTTCCTTTTCATTTTTTTTTTTTTCTTTTTTTTTTTTTTCATTTCTTTTTTTTTTTCTATTGCCTTTTTTTTCTTTTTTCTTTTATTCCTGAACAAAATTTTTTTCCATTTCTTTTTTTTCTTTTTTTTCATTCTATATGGTTATTTTAACTTTTTTTTCTTTTTTTTTTTTTCTTTTCTATTTTTTATTTTGTTTTTTTCAATCTTTCACATTTTTTTTTTTTCAAATTTTTTTTCTTTTAATTTCATTTTTTTTTTCTTCTTGTTTTAAACTTTTTAATTTTTCTTTCTTTTTATTCTTTAATTTTTGTTGCAACTTTTTTTTATTATAAAAAATTTCTCTTTTTTATTTTTTTTCTTTTTTATTTTCTTTTTAAAATTTTTTTTTTTTTTTTTTTTTTTTCTGTCACCTTTTCTTTTTTAAAATTTTTCATTTTTAATTTTAAAAGATATTTCTTAAAAAATTCTTAAATTTTTTTTTTTTCTTTTGGAAAACAATATTTACAAGAAATATTTTTTCAATTTTAAGTTTTGTTTTTTTCTTTTTATACTTTTTTTTTTTTTTCTTTCACTTCTTTTTTTTTCATATTAATTTTTCTCAACAAATAAAATTTTTTTTTTTTTATTTTCTATTTTAATTTTTTTCTTTCAGACTTTAAAAAAAATTTGAACGAAAAGAACTTTTTTGTTTCTTTTTTTTTCCCTTTATAATCTTTTTACAAAAATCTAAAAGATCAAGAATCGTCGATGAATTTTTTCTTTTTCTTTTCGAAAATTCTTTTCAATATTTTCTTTTATTTCAAACTAAGAATTTTTTTTCAATTTTTAAAATAAATGAAATTTGTAACAATAATATTTTTTCTTTTTTTATTTTTTTTTTGTTTCCCTTTTTTTTGGTCAAAATTTCTTTTTCATCTTAATTTTTCCTTGACCAAACTTTATGTTATTTGTCTTTTTTAAAAAAGATTTAAATTTTTTTTTTTCTTTTTCAATTTCTACAAAACCTTAAAAATTTAAATATTTTTTCAAAAAAAAATTTTTTCATTTCTACATTTTCTTCCCAGAAACACATTTTTGCTTTGGTTTTTTATTTTTCTGATTTTTTTTTCTTTAATTTTTTTTCTTTTTTAAGCATTATTTTACAAAAAATGATTCTTTTTTTTAATTTTTTACTAGGATCTTTCTTTTTTTGCCTCTTTTTTTTTCTTTCATTTTACTCCTATAAATTTATGAAAAATTTTTTTATGGCCTTTTTTTAGTTTTTTTTTTTTTAAATCAAAATCAATTTTTGCTCCTTTTTTTCATTTTTAGTATCATTTTTCTTTAAAGGTCTTTAAAATTTTTTGATACAATTCAAAGACAATTGTGGTAAGAAACCAAATTAAAGAGCCATTTAAAGCTTTCATTTTATGAAACTTCTTTTTTTTATTTCTATAAATAATCTATTTTCATTCTTTTCTTTTTTCTTTTTTGTTTTTCTTTTTTTTTCACTCTTTTATTTTCTTTCCTTCTTTCTTTATTCTTTTTTATTGTCAGCTATTTTCTGTCTAAAATTCTTAATTTTTCTTTTTTTTTTTTTTTTCTTTCATTTTTCACATAGACCATTTTTCTTTTAATTTTTTTTTCCTTTTCTTTTCATTTTCAGATTTTTTTTCCAATCTTTAATTTTTTTCTTTCTACAGTTGACATGTCTTTTTTTATTTAAAATTTTTTTTTTTTTTTTTTTTTTAAATTTCAATAAAATATTTAATTATTTTAATTTTTTTATTTAATTTTTTTAAATATGATTTTCTTTATTTATGACACTTCATTCTTTTCATATTTATTATTTGTCTTTTCTTTTTTTACTCAATTTTTTTTTTTTTTTTTTCTATTTCTTTTTTTTTTTTTCTTTTTGCCTTTTTTTTTTTTTTTTTCTTTTTTTATTTCCTTCTTTTTTTATTCTTTTCTTTTGATTTCTATAAAAAATTTTATTATTAATTTTTTCTTTTCTTTTTTTTTTTTTTTTCGTTTTTTTTATTTATTTTCTTTTTGCCTCTTTTTTTGGTTTTCTTTCTTTAAAATCAAATTTCTTTTCTTCCTTTTTTCTTTTTGTTTTTTGAGAATATTTCAATATAGAAATTTTTTTTTTTCTTTTTTTTTTTTTCCCTTATTTTTTTTTTTATACATTTTTTGGGACATTTTTTCAAGCATTTTTTTTAAATCCTTTTCATTTTTTCTTTCTTTAGCTACAGGTTTTAAGATTTTCTTATTCTTAATTTTTCTTCTTTTTTTCTTGTTTTTTTCATTGACATTTTTTCTTTCTTTTCTTTTGCTTTTCTTTTTTTAAAAATGACATTTATTTTTTTTTTTAATTTTTTTGTTTTTTTATTTTTAATCTATTTTTTCAAAATTTTCTTTTTTTTCAAAAAAACCATTTTCAAAAGATTTAAAATTTTTTTTTTTTTTTTTTTTTTTCTTTTTTTTATCTAAAAATTATATTTCCTTCATTTTTCTTTTTTTTTTTTTTTTTTTTTTTTTATAATTTTTTTTCCTTTTTTTAAAGTTTCTTTTTTCTTTTTCTTTTTTTTACAAATGATATTTTTCATTTTAATCCATTTTCTGTCTTTTTTTTTTCATTTTTTTTTTTAAAATATTTTTTCATATTCTTTTTTTTTTTTTTTCTTTTTTTTTTATATTAAAAATTTTTTTTTTTTTTTCTTTCTTTTTCTCTTAAAAATAAGTATAGATATTTTTTTTGCCTTTTCTTTTCAATTTTCTTTTTTCTTTTTTTTTTTTTTTTTTTATTTCTTTAAAATTTCTTTTTGCCCATTCTTTTATTCTTTTTGGGGACTTTTTTTTTTTTATTTTTGATTTTTTTTTTAACTTTTCTTTTGTTTTTCTTTCATTTAACGTGACATTTCCTTGAATTTATCTTTTAATTTTTCTTCTTTATTTTTTTTTTTCTTTCTTTTTTTTCAGGATTTTTTTTTTTCAGAAATTTTTTTTTAAATTTTTCCTGATATTTTCAGATTTAATTTTTTTTCAATTTCTTTCTTTTTCTTTCTTTTTACATATAGAAATTCTTTCTTTCTTTTTTGATCCATTTAATTTGTTTCCTTTTCTTTTTTTCATTTTTTTTTTAAAAAACTTTTTTTTCTTTTTTTTGCCATGTCATTATTAATTCACTTTTAGAAAAAATTCAATAACATAAAATTTTCTTTTCTTTTTGTTTCTCTTTTTTGATTTTTTTTTACACATAAAATTTTTTTGCGTCTGTTTTTTTTTTTTTTGTTTCTTTTTAAAAATTTACATTTTTCTTTTTTTTTTTTTTTTTAGAAAAAAAAACAGTTTTTCCATTTTTTTTTTCTTTTTTTCGAAAGGAATCTTTTTTTTTTTTTTTCTTTTTTTTTTAAAAAAATTGAATTATTTTTTTCCTCATCATTGAAGGGTCGACCTTTCTTGGCCATGTTCTTTATATCTTCAAGAAAGGATTTTAATTCTTCTTAATAAATAAAATTATTTTTTTTTTTATCTTAAAAATTCGCTGTTAATTTTTAAAATCTAACAATTTAAATTCAAAAAAATTTTTCTTTTTTAACCTTTTTTAAAAAACTTTTCTAAATTTTTGCATTTGAAGAATTTCATTAGGTTTCTTTCTCTTGTTCAATATTGTTATTTCTGTTTTTATAGATAATTTTTTTATTCTTTTTTTTTAAATTTTTTTATTTTTTAATATAAAAATATCATTTTTGTTTATTCATTATCTTCTTTTGGAACCAACAAAATTTTTTTTCCACATTTCCAATTTTTTTCGTTTTCATTTCATTCAAAATTTTGTTTTTTTCTTTTTGCAAATGATTTTTTTCTTTGCCTTTTTTCTTTTTAGAATTTAAATTTGTTATTTTTTTTTTTTTTTTTTCTTTTTTTTTTTTTTTTGTTTTTTTTTTGTTTTTAGATTGCTCTTTCTTTTTTTTCAATTTTTTTCTTTTTTTTTTTTTTTTTTTTTACATCTTTCCTTTTTTCTTTTGTTTCTTTTTGTTTTTTTTTTTTTTTTTTTTCTTTTATAACTTTTGTTTCTTTATTCTTTTTTTTTAAAATTCTTTCATTCTTTTTTTTTTTTTTTTTTTTTCTTTTTTTTTTCATTTCTTTCAAAATTTTTTTTTTTTTTTTTTTTTTTTTCTTTTAAATACATTTTTTTTTTTCTTCTTTTTTTTTTCTTTTTTTAAATTTAGATATTCATTTCAATTTTTGTCTTTTTTTTTTTTTTTTTTTTTTTATTTCTTTCATTTATCTAAGAGGATATTTTTATTTTTTGCCTCTTTTTTGTTTTCTTTTTTTATTCTTCTTTTTTTTTTCCTTCTTTTTTTTTTAAAATTTTTTCTACATAGATATGTTCTTTTTATTCTTAATTTTTTTTTTTTTTTTTTAATTTTCAAAAAAATTTTGGATATTTTCTTTTTTTTCTTTTTTTGTTTTTTTTTTTTTATCTTTATTTTTTTTCCTTCTTTTCTTTATTCTTTTTCTTTCTTTTCTACATATTTTATTCTCTGTTTTGATGAAAAATTTTTTTCTTTTTTTTTTTTTTTCATTTTTTTTAAAGGATATTTTCTTTTGCCATCTTTTTTTTTCTTTTTTTTTAAGAGAATCCATAATTCTTATTTTCATTCTTTCTTTTTACATATAGATTTTAATTCTTTAATATTTAATTTTTTTCTTTCTTTTTTTATTTCTTTCATTTCTAAATCAGGATATTTTCTTTTTGCCTTTTTTTTTTTTGATTTTCTTTTTTTATATCCTTAAATTCAATTCTTTTTTTTCATTCTTTAATTTTATTATTTAATATTCTATATTTTTTTTTCTTAACATTTTCTTTTTTTTTTTCTTTCTTAAATTTCCATCTTCAGAATATTTTTTTTTTTTTTTCCTTAAAATTTTTTTTTTTTTCTTTCTTTTAAATTTCACATTTTCTTGCCTTCTTTTTTCCACATTTTCTAGAGGACATACCTTAAATATGTAAACTTTTTTTATTATTAATTTTTTTTTTTCTTTTTTTTAAAATTTCATTTCTTTTTTGTTCATTTTTTTTTCTTTTCTTTCTTGGTGACTTCTTTCTTAAATTTTTTTTATTTTCTTTCCTTCTTTCTTTATTCTTTCTTTTACATATAGATTTGTCTTTTCCTTTTTTATTCTTTTATTTTTTTTTTTTTTTTTCTTTCTTTCTTTTTCTACATCAGGATATTTTTCTTTTGCTTTTTTTTTTTTTCTTTTTTTTTCTTAATTTTTTTCTTTTCTTTCTTTCATTCTTTCTTTTTCTAGATTTTATCTTTATCTTTTTATTCTTAATTTTTTTTTTTTTTTTTTTTTATTTCTTTTTTCTACATCAGGATATTTTTTTTTTTTTCTTTTTTTGTTTTCTTTCTTTTATCTAAAATTTCTTTTCTTACAGTTGATTTCTTCATTTTCTTTTTTAAATTTAATCCTGTCTTTTTTTTCTTTATTTTTTTTTTTCTTTTTTTTTTTCTTTCATTTCTACATCAGGAATTTTTTCTTTTTCCTTTTTTTTTTCTTTCTTTTATTAAATTTTTTTTTTCTTTCTTTCATTTTTTTTCTTTACATAACGTATATGTCTTTCTTTTTTATTCTTTCTTTTTTTTTTCTTTTTTTTTTTTTTCTTTCATTTCTTACATCAGGATATTTTTCTTTTATTTTTTTTTTTTTTCTTTCTTTATCTTTTATTTTTTTTTCCTTCTTTAATTTTTTCTTTTTTTCAATATTTATATTTCTGTCTTTTTTTTTTCCATTATTTTTTTTTTTTTTTTTTTTCTTTCATTTTTAAATCAGGATATTTTTTTTTGCCTCTTTTTTTTTCTTTCTTTTATCTTCATATTTTCTTTCCTTCTTTCTTTATATTCTTTTTTTCTTATAAAATGTCTTTTTTAAATTAATTTTTCTTTTTTTTTTTTATTTCATTTTTTTCAGGATTTTTTTCTTTCATTTCTTTTTTTTTTTCTTTCTTTTATTTTCAGATTTTCTTTCATTTTCTTTCTTTCGTTCTTTCTTTTCTACCTATAGATATTTCTTTCCTTCTTTTTTTCTTAATTTTTTCTTACCTTTTTTTTCTAATACAAAATTTTTTTTCAGATATTTTTTTTTTTCAACTTTTTTTCTTTCTTTTCTTCAATTCAGATTTTTCTTTTTCTTTCTTTCATTCTTTTCTTTTCTAAAATATAGAGAACTTTGTTTCTTTCTTAATTGAAATTTTTTTTTCTTTTTTTTTTTTTTTCATTTCTACATCATTTTTTCTTTTTTTTTTTTTTTTTCATTTTTTTCTTTCATTTTTTTCAGATTTTCTTTCCTTTATTTCTGGATTTCTTTTTTTTCTATATAGATATTTTTTTTTTTTTTCTTCTTTTTTTATTTTTTTTTTTCTTTCATCTTTACTTCAAATATTTTTTTTTTTTTTTTTTTTTTTTTGACTATTTTTTTTTTCTTTTTTTTTTTCTTTCTTTCTTTCATTCTTTCTTTTCTCTTTATTTCCTTTCTCTTTTTTTATTTTTCTTTTTTTTTTTTTTTTTTTTTCTTTCAAATTTCAACATTATTTTTTTTTTTCTTTTCTTTTTTTTTTTTTCTTTTCTTTTTTTTTTCTTTCTTTCTTTTTTTCTTCTATTTTTTTTTTCTTTCTTGATTTCTTTTTTTCTTTTTTATTCTAAGACTTTTTTTTTTTTTTTTTTCTTTCTTTTTTTTAACATCAAGATTTTTTTTTTTTCTTCTTTTTTGTTTCTTTTCTTTCTTTTTTTTTTTCTTCTTAAAAAAATCTTTTTTTTTCTTTCTTTTTTTCTAACATTTAGATGTTTTTTTTCTTTCTTTTTCTTTCCTTTTTTTCTTTCTTTTCTTTCTTTCTTTTTTTCTTTTTTTTTTAAAGCATTTTTCTTTTTTTTTCTTTTTTTTTTTTTTCTTTTTTCTTCTTCAGATTTTTTTCCTTCTTTCTTTTTTCTTTTTTCTTTTTTTTCTTTCTTTTTTTTTTTTTTTTATTTTCTTTTTTTTTTTCTTTTTTATTTTTTTTTTTCTTTTTTTCTTTTTTTTTTTTCTTTTTTTTCTTTTTTTCTTTTTTTTTTTTTTTTTCTTTCTTTCTTTTTTCATTTTTTTTTTTCCAGGCCTGATATTTTTTTGACTTTTTTCTAGTTTTCTTTTTTTTTTCTTTTTTTTTTCATTCTTTTTTTGGAGGTTTTTTTTTTTCTTTTTTTTTTTTTTTCTTTCTTTTTTTCAAATTTCAACAGTTTCTTTTTTATTTTCTTTCTTTTCTTTCTATAGATTTCTTTTTTTTCTCTTTGTTTTTTTTCTTTCTTTTTTTCTTTTTCTTTCTTTCTTTTTTCCTTTTTTCTTTTTTTTGCCTCTTTCTTTTTTTCTTCTTTCTTTCTTTTTCTTTCTTTTCTTTTTTTCTTTTTTTTTTTTCTTTCTTTTTTTCTTTTTTTCTTTCTTTAATTTCTTTTTTTCTTTTTTTTCTTTTATTTCTTTCTTTCTTCTTTTTTTTTCTTTCTTTCTTTTTTTCCTTCTTTCTTTTTTTCTTTTTTCTTTTTCATTTTTCTTTTTTTCTTCATTCTTTTTTTTTTATGACATTTCCTTTTTTCTTAATTTTCTTTTTTTTTTCTTCTTTCTTTCATTTCTAAATCTCATCATTCATTTTTTTTCTTTCTTTTTTTTTTTTTTTTCTTTTATTTTCATTTTTTTCTTTCTTTTCTTTCTTTTTTTCTTTTTTTTTTTTTTCTTAGATATTTATTCTTTTTTTTCTCAATTTTTTCTTTCTTTTATTTCTTTCTTTCTTTTTTTTTTTTTTTTGGATTTTTTCTTTTTTTTTTTTTTTTTTCCTTTTATCTTCATATTTTTTTTCTTTTTTCTTTCTTTCTTTCTTTTTAAACCTTAAATGTTTTTTTTTTTTCATTCTTTTTTTTTCTTTTTTTTTAAATTTCTTTTCTTTTTTCTTTCATTTTTTTTTTTTTTTTTTTCTTTTTTTGTTTTTTTATCCTTTTTTTTTTTTTAATTTTTTCTTTTTTTTTTTTTTTTTTCTTTTTTTTTAAAAATTTTTTATTCTTATGAATATTTTTCAATTTTTTATTTTTTTTTTTTCTTTTCAACCATTTCAAATAATTTCAAAATTTTTTTCCATTTTTTTTTTTTTTCTTTCTTTTTGGATTTTAATTTTCTTTTTTGGTTTTTTTTGATTCTTTTATTTTATTTTATAGATATATAAATTTTTTCATTTTTTTTTTTATTTTTTTTTTTTCAATTTCTTTCATTTTTAAATCAGGATATTTTTTTTTTCTTTTTTCCATTTTCTTTCATTTAATTAATTTTCTTTTTTTCTTTCTTTCATTCTTTAATTTAAAAATATGATCTTTCTTGTTAAAATTTTTGATTTTAATTTTTTTTTCTTTTTTCAAAAGGCATTTTTTTTTCCATCTTTATTTTTTCTTTTTCTTTTTTTTTTGTTTTTTAAATTCAAATTTTATTTTTTTTTTTTTTCTTTTTTAAAAAACATTTCTTTTAAAATTTTGATTTTTTTCTTTCATTTAATTTTCTTTTTTTTTCTTTTTTTTATTTCTTTTTTTTTTTAAATTTAAATTTTCTTTTTGTTTTTAAAATTTTCTTCTTTATTCTTTTTTTTTTCATTTCTTTCTTTCATTCTTTTCTTTCTTTCTTTTCTTTTTTCTTTCTTTAAATTTTAATTTTTCTTTTTTTTCTTTCTTTCATTTCCTTTTCTTTTTTTTTTCTTTTTTGAAAAATTTTTTTCTTTCTTTTTTTTCTTTTTTTCTTTTTCTTTTTTTCTTTTTTTTCTTAAGGAATTTCATTTTACCTTTTTTTTTTTTTTTTTTTTCTTTTCATTTTTTTTTTTTTTTTCTTTCTTTTTCTTTCTTTCTCCGTTTTTTTTAAATTTTTTCTTTTTTTTAAATTTTTTTTTTTTTTATAAATATTTTCTTTTCTTTTCTTTCTTTTTTTTTTTCATTTTCTTTTCTTTTTTTTTTTCTTTCCCTTTTTTTTTTTTTTTCATTTTCTTTCCTTTTTTTCTTTCTTTTTTTTCATTTAATTTTCTTTTGTATTTCCTTTTCTTTTTTTTTCTTTTTTTTTTCTTTCTTTATTTTTTATTTTTTTTTTCCTTTTTTCTTTTTCATTTTTTTTTTTTTTCTTTCTTTTTTTTCTTTCTTTTTTTCCTTTTTTTAATTCCTTTTTTTCTTTTTCTTTCTTTTTTTTTCAATTTTTTTTTTTCTTTTCTTTTTCTTTTTTCTTAAAAATTTTTTTTTTTCTTTTTTTTTGATTTCTTTTTTTTATTTTATTTTTAAAGAACACAATTTAAATGGAAAAAAAAAAAATTTCATTTTTTTTTTTTCCTTTTTTTTTTTCCTTAATTTTTCATTTTTTAAAATTTCTTTCTGATTTTTTTTGTAAAATTTCTTTTATAAGAAAAGATTAAATTTATTTCTTTCCTAAATGGATTTCTTTCTTTTTCTTTAAAAGAACTTAATTTTTTTTCTTTTAACTTTTTTGGGATTCTTTTCTTTTTCTTTTGTTTTCATTTTTTTCTTTCTTTTTTTTATGTTCCATAAAATTAAAGCCAAACCTTTTTTTATTTTATTTCCATATTGGTTTATATCTTTTTTTAAAGCTTTTCTTTCTTTCTTTTTTTAACTTTTCAAAATTATATCTGACATTTTTTTTTAATGATTTTTGTTTTTCTTTATATTTCTAAATTTCTTTCTTTCTTTCTTTTCCAAGTCTCTTTTTCTACGGCATTTTCAACCAAAATTAAAAAAAATTTTTTTTTTTTTTGAATTTCTTTCATTTGGACATTCTCATTATCTAAATTCAAAATTATCAAATCTTTTTTTGACTAAAAATTTTCTTTTCTTCCTTCTTTTTGCCTTTGTCTTCATTTTTTTTTCTTGACATCTTTAATATTGCTTTCTTTTTTTCATCTTTTAATTTAAAAAAGTCTTTTTCTTTCTTTCTTTTTTCATGAATTTTGTCAACTATTGAATTTCTTTCTTTTTTTATTTATTGGCCTTTATTAGAATGTTTTTTTTTTTTTTTTTTCTTTTTCAACTGAGATGTTTTTTTTCTCCAATTTTTATTTATTTTTTCTTTTTCTTTTTTCTATATAATTCTTTCTTTTTTTGTTTTTTATTTCCTTCTTCAAATTTCCTTTTTGGGATTTTTTTCTTTTTTTTTCTTTTCATTTTTTTTTTTTTCTCTTTTGTTTCTTTTTTAATTTTTAATTCTTTCTTTTTTAAATTTTCTTTCTTTTTCTCCTTTTCCTTTTTTCTTTTTCCTTTTTTCATTTTTTCCTTCATCTTTTCTTTTTTGGGTTTTTGATTTTCAATTTTTTCTTTTTTATATTTTCTTTCTTTCTTTATTTCTGAAATTTTTCATTTTTTTCCATTTTTTCATTTTTTTCTTTTTCACTTTTAAATAAATCAATGGGTTCTTTTTTCTTTTTTTCTTTCTTTTTTTGTTTACCAATAAATCAAAAAATTTTATTTCTTTCTTTCTTTCTTTCAACAATCTTTTTGAAATAATCTTTCTTTTCATATTTTTCTGTATTTGTTTTTTCTTTCTTTTATTTTTTCTTTTTTTTTTCTTTCCATTTCTTTCTTTCTTGGGGTTTTCGTTAAAATTTTTTTATTTTCTCTTTCTTTCTTTTGTTTCATATGTTTTTTTTTTTTTTCCACTTACAAAAATTTTTTTTTTTCTTTTCATTTCTTTCTTTTTTCAGTTTTTCTTTCTTTTATTTTTTTTCAATGATAAAAATTTCTTTTAAAAATTTTTTTTTTTCTTTTTTTTGTTATTTTCTCTTTTTTTTTAAATTTTTATTTCTTTTCTTTTTTTTTCAAATGATTTTCTTTTTTTTTTTTTCTTTTTTTTTCATTTTTCTATTTCTTTTTTTTTCTTTTTTTTTTTTTCTTTCTGTTTTTTTTTTTTTTTTCTTTTTTTTTTTTTTTTCAATTCAATTTTTTTCTTTTGAAAGAATTTATTTCTTTCTTTTTTTAAAATTTTTCCTTTTATCTTTCTGTTTATTTTCTTTCTTTACAATGGTTTTTTTTTATTGAGATTTTTTTTTTTTTTTTTCTTTATTTTCTTTCTTTCTTTTTTATAAAAGATTTCTTTTTTCTTTCATTTTAATTTTTTTCTTTTAATTTTTTTTCCTTTTATTTTTTTCTTTTTTTCTTTTTTCTTTTTTTTTTTTCTTTCTTTCATTTCATCATTTTTTTTTCTTTTCTTTTTTTTTTCCTTCTTTTTTTTTTTCTTTTTTTTTCTTTCTTTTTTTTCATTTTCTTTTGTTTTTTTAGTTTTTCTATTTTTCTTTTTCTTTTTTTTTTTTTTTCATCTTTATATTTTTTTTTTTTCTTTTTTTCTTTCTTTTTTTTTCTTTCTTTTCTTTTGTTTTTTTTTTTCTTCTTTTTTTTCTGTTTTTTTTTTTTCTATTTCTTTTTTTTTTCTTTTATTTTTTTTTTATTTCTTTTTCATTTGTCTTTTTTTTCATTTTTCTTTTTGTTTTTCTTTCTTTTCTTTAAATTTTTTCTTTCTTTCTTTTCTTTCTTTCCCAAATTTTCTTTTTTGTTTTTCTTTTCTTTTTTTTTTCTTTTTTCTTTTCTTTTTTTTCATTTTCCTTTTTTTTCTTTTTCTTTTCTTCTTTACTTCTTTCTTTCTTTTTTTCTTTTTCTTTCTTTCTTTCTTTTTTCTTTTTTTTTTTCTTTCTTTTTACCTTTTTTTTTTTCTTTTTTTTTTTCTTTTCTTTCATTTTCCTTTCTTTTCTTTTTCTTTTTTCTTTTTTTTTTCTTTCTTTAATTTTCTTTTTTTTCCTTTTTTCTTTCTTTTTTTTTCAAATTTTTTTTTTTTTTTTTCTCACTTTTTTTTTTCTTTCTCTTTTTCTTTCTTTTTAGAAAACATTAAACCTTTTTCATTTTCATTTTTTTTTTTTTTCGAGCCTTATTTTATTTCTTTTCTTTTCTTTCTTGATGTTTCTTTCTGTTTTCTTTTTTTCATCTCTTTTTTTTTTTTTATTTTTCTTTTTTTTTCTTTGTTTTTTTTCTTTTTTCAAAATTTTTCTTTTTCTTTTCAATTTTTCTTTCTTTTTTTTCTTTCATTGATTTTTTTTTTTCTTTTTCTTTCTTTTTTCTTGATTCATTTTTCTTTCTTTCTTTTTTTTTTTTTTTTTTTTTTATTTCTTTTTTTAATTTTTCTTTTTTCTTTTCTTTTTTTCTTTTTTTTTTTCTTTCTTTTTCTTAAATTTTTTTCTTTCTTTTTTTTTCTTTCAAAATTTAAATTCCTTTTTTTTTTTTCTTTTTTTTCTTTTCTTTTTTTTTCCCATTTTTTTTTTTTTTCAGAAATTTTCTTTGGATCTTTTTTTGTTTTCTTTCTTGGAAAATTTTATTTTTTTTTTTCTTTTTTCTTTTCTTTCTTTCATTTTCTTCTTTTTTTTCTTAATTTTTCTTTTTTCTTTCTTAAATTTTAGAGAATTTTTCTTAATGTTCATTTTTTTTTTTTTTTTTTTTCTTTTTTTCATTTTATTTCTTTTTTTTTCTTTTTCTTTTTCTTTCTTTAATTTTTTCTTTTCTTTTTTAAATTCATATCTTTTCTTTCTTCTCTTCTTTTTTTTTCTTTTTTTCTTTTCTTTTCTTTTTTTTTTTTTTGGATTTTTTTCATTTTTCCTTTCATGGATTTTTATTTCTTTCTTTTCATTTTTTCTTTTTTTTTCTTTCTTTTATTTTTGATGATTTTCTTTTTTTTTCTTTTTTTTGTTTTTTTTTTTTTTTCTTTTTTTTTTTTTTTCTTTTTTTTTTTTTTTCTTTTTTAATTTTTTTTTTCGAAAAATTTTTTTTTTTTCTCTTTCATTCAAAATTCTTTTTTTTTATTTTCTTTTTTCTTTTTTTTTTTTTTTCTATTTTAATTTTCTTTAAAATTTCTTTCATTTTCCTTCCTTCTTATTTTTCTTTCAATTTTTTTTTTTTTTTCTTTCATTTTTTTCATTTTTTTTTCTTTTCTTTTTTCTTTCTTTCTTTTTTCTTTTTCTTTTTTTTTATGTCTTTTTTTTCTTTTTTTTTTTTTTTTTTTCTTTTTTTTATTTTGTAAATTTTTTTTTCTTCTTTTTTTTTTTTTTTTCTCTTCTTTTTCTTTTCTTTCTTTTTTTATATTTTTTTATTTTTCTACATTTCTTATTCTTCTTTTTTTTTTTAATTTTTTTTTTTCTTTTTATTTCTATCTTTTTTTTTCAAATTTTTTTCTTTTTTAATTTTTCTTTTTTTTTTTCTTTTTTTTTTATCTTCATTTTTTTCTTCTTTTCTTTCATTTTTCTTTAGAACATATTGATTTTTTTTTTTTTTCTTTTTTTTTTCTTTTTTTTTTTCTTTTCTTTCATTTCTTCAGTTTCTTTTTTTTTTTGCCTCTTTTTTTTGAAAAAAAAAAAAATTTTCTTTTTTTTTCATTTCTTTCTTTTTTCTTTCTTTTCTTTCATTTTATAAATCTTTTTTCTTTCATTTTTTGCTTTCTTTTCTTTTTTCTTTCATTTCTCTTTCAAGGATATTTTCTTTTTTTCTTTTTTTTTTTTTCTTTCTTTATTCTTCATTTTTAAAAATTTTATTTTTATTTTTCTTTCTTTTCTTTTCTGATTTTTATTTCTTTTTTTTATTTTTCTTTTTTTTTCTTTTTTTTTTCTTTTTGTTTTTCTTTTCTTTTTTATTTTTTTTTTTTCACTTTCTTTTTTTTTTCTTTTTTTCTTTTCTTTTTTTTCTTTCTTTTTTCTTTCTTTTTAAATTTTTTATTTTTCTTTTTTTTTTTTAATTTTTTTTTTTCTTTTTTTTTCTTTTTTCTGTTTTCAGAATATTTTTCTTTTTGTCTTTTTGGTTTTTTTTTTCTCACTAAATTTTCATTCTTTCTTTTTTTTCTTTAAATTATCCATTTTCTTTCTTTTTTTCTTAATTTTTTTTTTCTTTCTCTTTCTTTTTTTTCTTTTCTTCTTTTTTTTTTTGCCTTTCTTGTTTCTTTCTTTTTTTCTTCATTTTATTTTTTTCTTTCGTTTTTTTTTTTTCTTTTTTTCTTTTTATTTCTTTTTTTTCTTTTTTTTTTCTTTTTATTTTTTTCCTTTTTTTTCATTTTTTCATTAAATTTTTTTCTTTTTCTTTTTTTTTTCTTCTTTTTTCTTCTTCTTTTCTTTTTTCTTTCTTTTTTCTTTCTTTTCTTTCTTTTTATTTTCTTTCTTTTCTATTTTGTTTTTTTTTTTTCAGAGATTTTTTTTTTCTTTTTTTTTTGTTTTCTTTCTTTCTTTTTTTTCTTTAGTTCTTTTTCTTTTTATTTTTTTTTCTTCTTTTCTTTCATTCTTTTTTTTCTTCTTTCTTCCTTTTTTCTTTCTGAAGGCAATTTTTATCTTTCTTTTTTCTTTCATTCTTTTTTCTTTTTTTCTTTTTTTCATTTTTTCCATTTTCTTTTTTTTCCTTTTTTTCTTTTTTTCATTTCTTTAGTTTTCTTTTCTTTCGTTTTCTATTTTTTCTTTTTTTTTCTTTTTTTCTTTCTTTTTTTTCTTTATTTCTTTTCTTTTTTTCTTTTGCCTTTTTTCTTTCTTTTTTTTTTTTTCTTCCTTTTCTTTTTCTTTCTTGAGTTTTTTTTTCATTTTCTATCTTCTTCTTTTTTTTTCTTTCGTTTTTCTTTCTTTCTTTTATTTTTTCTTGCATTACATTTTTTTTATTTTCTTAAAAGGTTTTTTTTTTTTTTTAATTCCTTTTTTCTTCATTTTTTTCTTTTCTTTTTTTTTTTTCTTTTTCTTTTTTTCTATTTTCGTTTCTCATTTACACCATTCCTAATTTTAATCTTTTTTTTTTTCTTCTTTCATTTTTAAGCATCATTAATATTTTTTTCTTTTTTTTTTGTTTCTTTTCTTTCTTCATCTTCGCATTTTTTCGTTTACCGTTTTCTTTCTTTTTTCTTTTCTTTTTGTCTGGCATACTTTTCTTTTGTATTCATTTTTTTCTTCCAAACCTTTTTTTTATTTTATTTCGTTTTTTTTTTTTTCTCTTCATTTTATATCTTTTTTTCTTTTTCTTTCTTCATCTTTTCTTTTTCTTGAAGTTTTCTCTTTCTTTTTGTTTTCTAATAAAATATATTTCATTAGCAAAATAGCCGTTGTCTCTTTTTATTTGTTTCTTTCTTACTCGTTGCTTTCTTTATTCATCGACTTTTTTTCTTGAAATTTTCATTTTTTCTTTCTTTCTTTTCTTTTTTTTTGTTCATGTTTGCTTTTCTTTTTTTTTATTTTTCTCCTTTATTTTTTTCCTCTTTACAAGAATCTTTCTACCTTTTCCAACTTTCTTCTTAACATTTTAATTCCTTTTTTCGCTCTTCATTTTTTTTTTCTAAAATTCTTTCTTGTATTTTTTTTTTTTTTCCGTTCTTTCTTCATTTTTGTCGCCCTTAATTTCTTTCTTGTTTTTTCTGTTTCTTTTTCAGGCCAATGCAAATCTTTTCATTCATAATGTTTTATAGTTAAAAGATCTTTTCACCAAACGAATTTCCTCTTTATTTCGTATTAGCCGTTTCTTATTGTTTTTAACAGGATTTTCTTCTCTCATCAATCGTTTGTTCTCTCTCTCTTTCTTCTTTTTCATTTTTTTTCTTTTCCTTTGTTTTTTATTTTTCTAATTTTTGACCATCTTTTACAAAACGATATCTCCTCCTCCTCACTCCAGAGAATTAATTCTCCTGACCTGATCTTTTGTCATTGACATTCGCCTTTAAATAAAAAAGCTCAGTAAAAAGGTGATTGAAAAAAGGCCCTCTTGGGATCTCTACATTCTGATCTCTCATTTTTTTAGAAATTTTTTTTGGTTTCAAATGAATTTAGAATATCGTATTTAAAAAATATATTGATCCAGTGAATGAAATAAAGAAAATATATTTTCTATAAAGGCAAAAACGACGGCAACGACAATTGATTTTCAAAATCTAGTTCAGTGGTAAGGATATATTCACAAAAGAAGAAAAGATTTGTCATTTTATTCTGTGAACTGAATTAGACCGGTTGTCGATGACATTTATGTGTGGAAATAAAACAAAAGAAAATTTCAATCCATGCTGTGTTGAAATATTATTCGACAATCGGGTGTTTATTGAAACACCATGTTCATTTAAATGCAATGGTTTATTTACATGTTGAGATTTTAAACGAAGAGTTTCACAGTAAAGAAGGCCCTTGTTTTAAAAATTATCGGTAAACTAATGTTTAGACCAAATTTCACAGTATATCGAACGGTATATTTGCCTATCATGGAATTTTTTTTTTAACTAAAGGATTGTTTTGAATATCAAACAAAAGAATTTTAAACAAAACACTTATTTTTTGAAATATCAAAAAGTGAATAATAATGATATTAATCCTAAAAAATGTTGTTTTTTATCGTTTCACGCCAAATAAGGAAATAATGTCTTCTTTAATGTTTTCTAGTGAAGAAAAGGGCAATAAAACAACATAATTCAAGACAAAGATGGCGATTGAGGTTGAAATTTAATTTTGGAAGAAGGTAGGTGACAGGGGAGAAAAAACCGGAAAAGGGTACATCAATATTTAATTTTAAAAATGATTGTCTATAAGGGACGTAACGAAAGAATGTCACCAATTACCTGGGAAAACAGCATAGACCAAAATTTTGTCTTGCCTCAAATTTCTGCAATGTTTCACACAGGTTGTTTTAATTTTATAGCCTTGAGATAATTTAAACTTTTAAAAATTGAGATAGTGTTAACAGACGACATTTCTTTTACACAAGCGTTCTCTTTTGATTAAGAACGGCTTGATGTTAAAATATAGGGAAAAAAATCTGCGATATAGCCAAAATCAACGGATACAATGTATATCTTCATCCTAATGGTAATAGTAGTATTTAGCTGTTTCCCTACAAGGAAATATTTGGTATTCATTGACCTAGCTGGGAGTTTTTACAGTCGATTTGAATTTATATAATCTCGCATGTGAAAAAACAATTTTTCAGGAAAATAATTTTCAAAACACCCGTAACTATCATTACATTTTCCCAGTATTGATGAAGGTTCCTTCCTAAAAAATATTGTTTTATTTGAAGTTGTTTGGATCGTTGACATATTGATTATATCATTAGTTTCTCTTCGAGTGACATGTGCTCTCCGTTTTAGTTGTTGCTGCTGTTGAATGTCCTCAAATGATGGGGTTTCTGTTATTTAGTATAATTCTTTGAGATCCTGGATGCGGGGCCAATAGGACAATTCTTCAGGGGCCATTCGTTTTGAAATCGGCTTTAACCATCGATATGATGGGTGGCTGTTGATTACGTATGAACGTATTTTGGTGCCATGGAGGCCATCCGTATGACAGTCTCGATCTGACATGGCTATTTAAGAACATTGCCCTAATTTTCACTTTTAGTTTTGCAGCAATTTGTGGTATTGGGCGAAACTATAACTGGTTATTTCTTTGTCTCCTCTGCTAATTTTTTATAACTGATCCATACACCGAAATATTTCCATGCTGATGAGCAATATAATTTCGTGGTGTTGGCAAAATATACTAGATTTTTCCATTCCAACGTTTTTTTTTCGAAGATTTCCTGTAAACAGTAAAACAGAGACCAGAAGAGAGTAAACCATTATTTTTTTGAAAATGACCTGTCGATTAAAAATGATATACTGAAGAACTTTTGATATTTACCTGGGCATCTCGCCTAGGAGAAATTATTATGGGTTTCGTCCATTCTGTTTAAGTGGTTAACACTGGTTTTTCTAATATCATTGTCTTGTACCAAATATAAAGAGAAAAGACACGTTCTCTCTTTTTAACAGTCTCGATGAGGAGCGCCTTTGGAATAGTGCTCTAAAAAGCTTTGAGATCTGGGATGTAAATAAAATCTCTCTGCTCTGTCTGTCTGTCCCCGTTCTCTCTCTCTCTACTCCCTCCCTCTCTCTCTCTCTCTCTCTCTCTCTCTCTTCTCGCTAACGTTTATATCACGTGGAAACGCTTTTTCTTTGACCGAATTTCAGCAGCATCGAGCGTATATGGGTGACCACTTGGGAACAGCTCTTGCTGTAAGCTTTCCTTTACTTTGGGATGTAAATAAAATCCATTAACTCTTACACCTCTCTCTGCTTGTCTGTCTGTCTCTGTCTCCATGTCTCTGTCTCGTCTGTTTTTCTTTCTATCCTGCGTGTTTTGTCTTTCTTTCCGTTTTTCTCTCCCTTTCTCTTTTTTGCTCTTTCTCTTCACTTTTGTTTTATATTCCTTTTTTTCGTTTCTCGTACGATCTCCGAAGTTCTCAGCGTCGAGCGTAGATCTGACCATTGAAATACCAGTTTCTGTCTGTTTTGAGATACTGAGGTTTAATAGATAACGGCTTGGAATTTAAACCGAGAGCCGTGTTCCTTTTCCACTCGAGTTCGTTATTATATCCCTCTCTCTTTCAGATACCCTTAGGAAGATTTCTTTCTCACTTTTTTCGTCTCCCTCTTTGGGTTAATTAGTCTCGGCTTGTATCCTTCGTCTAAAAATTTTTGAAAAATTGATCCTATCTTTTTTCCTTGAGTCTCCTTTGGACAGAAGAAATCGGTATAAAATACTTGATGGCCTCTCTCGGATTGATGGTAGAACAGGGTTTGGGAGAAATAAATATAAAAAGCAAAAGTTTATTAAGAGTTATAAGGGACAGGAAAATGTGGAGCGCCATGGTCGGGTATGTCCTAAGATGACACGGGCACATAGAAGAAGTACTTTCTGAAGCCATGAATGTCTTTTCTCTTTCCTTTTTGGAGAATTGTAGTTTAAAAACTAAAAAAAATCTTTCAATCTAAAAATATTTTATTGATTTAAATAACACGCAACAGGTTGATAAACCGTAAAAAACAAATCAATCAATGAAAGCAAAGCGAAGAAAAATATGCGATTTTCAGCAATTTATTAAATAGTTATTTATCTATATCTCTTTTTTATTTAACCGAAGCAACATTAATTCATGTCGATTTATAAAACCTATCTGGTTCCTTGCAAGTTACAAGTTCAATACAATGTTTGGTTTCGTTGGAAACAAAGAAAAGAGTACTAAACTGATACGTGATATATGTTCTCCTTTATGACAGCGAATGCTGGACAATCTCCACAAAGACGAGAAAAGACGAAGTCTATTCTCTAACAATCATTCTACAGATATATTTTAAAATTATGCGCCGAACATGTGATTACATTTAAATACGTTTTGTGGTTTGCTAAAACCTATTGATAATGTATTCCACCGACCCGAAATTAGACGATACTGATTCGATTCCTGTTTCTAGGTGTGTTCGTTACCAAAGCATCGGTACATCTTAAGAAATTTTCCTAAGGGCAATACCGTTAAAATTTTTTTTGTTTCATATCTTCTCTTTTGTTTTACATATTCTAATGTTAAATCAGGTCATTATCATTCATGACCTTTTTAATAACAACTAAAAATGTAGAACACATGGAACTTGGAGAAAATAATAGGAATAGTCAAGATGTGTTGGTTTTCAACTTTTTGTATTGACCAATACTGTGCAAATAAGGATACTAATGCAGGAAGGCTTAGCAAGAAAAAGATAGGTTACACCTCACCAAGGAAGTAAAGATGAATCTAGGACAAACACTTGCAAGGAATGTGTCTACAAAACAATAAGTCAATTCAGCCAAAACATTACAAAATCATAAATTCCAATGTTTAGGTAGTTTTGTGTATGCATTCAGATTTACATAATGGAACCAGGTTATCAGGATAATGGTTTTTTCTTGTGGAGAAATCAATGACTCACCTACAAGAGCAAGAAATTCAACTTCATTCTGTAATCTACCTTGGTTGATGTCTTTATCCTGACTAATATTGTCACCTAATATGTTCAGGTTGTGAGGTTTTGGTTCTGAATTTTTAGGCAGCATATCTCATAAATGACCTGTTGGAGCTAAATCTTAGAGTTGTTTTATTTGCCATTCAAAGATGAGACCTGTAAAAGTGGTTGTTTTGTAATGAAATGTCCCAGGCTCGGTTTATCCCCCATGTGGACTGACTGTATCAGTAGCTATATATAGTGAGCACAGGATATACCCTGGGGCTTACTTTGGGATTACTAGCCTGCCACCCGATTCCCTCTCTTTAGTGTATTCTTCTTGTACAATAAACCTCTCTTCTTTCATCTACGCGCTTGTTGCTGTTCCTTCACTTGAGTACCACCTTTGTCTATTTGTAACCTCTTTAAGCATACAACAGTAGTGTATGGCTTGACTAACTTGGTGGAGTTGATAAAAGATTTCAAGTCAGTTGTACTAAAATTGATATTATGGCATAACATTTGCCTTCCAACCCAAATCCTTGACAGGTGGTCGGCATCTTACAGTAGCAAAATAGTTCACAATCTGAGGGTAATCCTGATATTCTCTTTTTTTCATATTACTCATCCAAAATCGCTTCCCAGCTTCATTTTTTTGTTCACTCAATTATCCCTTCTGTAACTAACCCTCTTCATGTTGTCAGATGTAATTAAAGTTTTATTCTTGATTTAGTAGCTAGTGGGCTACGATTTTTGGTAAGACAAATATTCAAGGAATGGAAACAAGAAAAAGTTTGTCAATCCATTTAATGGAGGTTCTATTAAATTTGAAATTTACTTATGTTCTGATGCTGCTTCATGAAATCAGAGGATGACATTATTCTGTAAAAATCAGACAACCACATTCTTCTACTGACATCCCTTCACCTCTGCATTCACTAAACAAATCTAATATTTAAAAAAGAATCAATTAAAATACAGTCTTAAATTATGTGGAAATTAATTTTTAATTAGGTTTTAGTCCTCTCTCTTTGTATTACCCTTTAAACCTCCCAAAAATATTTTTATGGTAAAATTTTTTGCATATGTAAACAAGTGCAATATGGAGTGTCTTATTTCACACTGAAGTTATTTGTTGTTAGTGTCTTGAGAAATTTCAAATGAAATTATGAAAAGTTTTATTTAAATAAATATATCTCTGTAATTAATTGATAACTATACAAAACAAAATATTTTCTATAAATATTGAGATATATAATTTATCACAATGTCATGATTTCTGTCTGAATCTTTCAAATAAAATGTCTATTACATTTGTTCCTTAGACCAGTCTCCTTATTGTTGTTGTCTTTATCAACATATTTTTTAAATGCTCTCTTCTTCTAAGTCTTCTTCAGGTAACTTTTTCGGAGAATTGGGTGGAACATTTTATTTTGATCCATGGAATATGTTCTCATAACTTATTTGTTGTATCCCGTGTCCATGAAATTGCAACCATTTTTTTCTTTCTTTATTCTCTCTCTCTCTTTTTCAGTTTGCTTTACTTTTGCATCAGTATATATTTCTACAAATTGAGCCAGGAATTGAACACTGATAATGAAAATGTTGTTTTTCCTCATTCTTATTTTTTCATTTTTGATAAACCTAATTCTTTAAAACTATCTGCGATGGGGCAGGTAAAAAAATAATGTTGTCTGTAAAATCTTAATTCTTACATTGTCATCTAATAAATAAATGACTGTTTAAATTGAAGATTTATGCAGGTATTTTATTCTATTTTTTTTTTGTTTTGTTCAAGTGGGGTATAATCAATTTAAATAATTTGGTTTGATTTTTTGAAATACGGTAGAGGAAAAAAAAAATTTTTTTTGCTGTCTTACTAATAAGGCAAATGCAAAAATCAGAATGTTTTGATAGTCCAGTTTTTTGTTTTTTGTTTTTTTAATCATCATCATCATAGATTGTAATCATCTGATTAATATCATCATCAGTATTGCCAACATCTGATTAAGCTAGTATAGAGTTCTTGGAGCAGAAAGGGGATTTGATAAGCAATTGAAATTCCACTAAACTGTTTCAATTTTGCATTTAAACACTTGTATTCTTTTCCCAGTGCTCTGTTCCAATAGTCTTCGGGTAAATATTTAAAAAAGTGTTTTTATCACTAGCTGCCCCAGTTGATCAAAGAATTTAGTGAACTTTTTTGTAAACCACTTCCATATTTTCCAGGAACTGTATCAGCTAAGTTATTTTTTATGCACTAAATAATTTTTATTTAAATAATGACAGATTGTATTTTGAATTAATATTTTCTTTGTAGCTACACATGAACATGATGCTTATCTGGTCGAAACGTTGATTGGATATTAATGATATGATGAAAGACTGGGAATGTACACTGACCTGCTACTAGAAGATACTGGAAAAGATGAAGAATGTATGTAAAACAAAAAAAAAAAAAAAATGTCATACATTTCTTTCTGTAGGATTATTTTCCTTTTTTTTTTTTACTTATATCATTCATGGTGACTTGACAAAAGTAAATAAATATCTCCCTTCTCAAATAAATTCAGACAATTGAAGTGCTCCTTGGGCTATAAGAAATAAATGTTCAATTGTTCAGTTTTCAGAAAAATCCAATTACAAAGTTTATATTTTATATCTGTTCTCTGTATTTTTGATGATTTGATCGTCTAAGTCTGCTACATTGAAAACAAAGAAGAGCTTTGAGAATTATAAATTTTATTTTTATTCAAAACTCGTTTTGAAAAGTGTTTATTAAAACTCAGCCAAATTATTTGCCTTTTTAATTCTAAACTTAAAAAAAATACATAGTCAACTTCTTAACATTAGAAATCTTCTAGTGTTAATATAATAGACATTTTTTTAGACTGCCAATAAAATGTTTCTTTTTAACATCTTCAGTAAATTGAACTTGAACATATACTCTTACCTTTTTATAGGATACAATATTCTAAAAGCCAAGGAAAAATTGATAAAAGATTTTAATGAATATTTTTTAAAATTTGATTTAATATTTTAATTATCATTTTATTTTATTATCATTTAATAGTTTTTAATGGTAGATTTAAAAAAGTTTTTGGCTACTATTCGGTCTGTTTAATTTATAATATTTAAATATTCTTAACATTCATATTTATTTCCCTAATTTTTGAATAGTCGTCATTAAACATCAAACTCCTAAAATCTAATTTGGAAAAATTCATCAACTTTTCTTACAAGTTTTTTTTTCAAATCCTTTTAAGGCTAAAACCTCGCAATTAAATGAGAACAAATTTTTCATTACATCTAGAACGTTGAGAATTGGGCAAAAGATTTCAACATTTTTTTTTCTCCAGATCTTTAAATTACTTTCGAAACAAGGACTTTGCAATTGATAAAAAGAAAAAAAGAAATGAAAATTCAGATTTCAATTTTTTGTTTTCTTTCTTAAGCAAAAAATCGATCAAGGTCTGGTTCTCCTTTCTTTTTCTTTTTTTTACAACCCTTTTTTTTTTATTGTTTCTATTCTTTCTTTCTTTTTTTATATCTTTTAATCTTTTTCTCCTAGTTTCTTTCCTTCATTCTTCACTGTCATTACTGCCCAACAAGGTTAAACTTTTAGCAATCTTTTTTATACCCCTCATTCTGATCGTTTTCTCTGATTCAGATCCCATTTAATCGTGAAAACTTTCATTCTTCTTTCCTTCTTATATCAAGAAATCTTTTCTCAGAAAATAAATGTTAAATAAATAAGATAGTTAAAAAAGAAAAATAGATAAATAGAATTCTGGAAAAAATTGCACATATATTTTGGGCGCATGAGGGAAAATTCACTGGGGATTGAGGTTTCATTCAACCTTTAAAAAAAAATAAAATTAAATAAAGTTTTCTTTCTTCCTTTCTTTCTTTCTTTTCTTCTTTTTTAAAGAAGATCAAACTGTTCTAATATTTTCAAAACAAGATTTGGGATTAAAAGAAAGATTTAAAGAATGGCATTCCTTTCATTTTTCTTTTTTCTTTATTTCTATTTTATCTAACTTCTTTTTTTATTTCTTTATTTCTACATGTCGATCTCTTTCTTTCTTCTTTTATTAATTTATCTTATTCATTCTGCAGTCTCCCTTTCTTTCTTTTCTTTCTTTATTAATTTATCTTTATTCATTCTGCAGCTCCCTTTCTTCTTTTCTCTTTCTTTATTAATTTATCTTATTCATTCTGCAGTCTCCCTCTTTCTTATTTCTTTCTTTTTCTTTCTTTTTTTTCCTTTTAATAACAGCCACACATTACTGCAACTATTAGATTTGTTTTTCTTTCCTTCCTTCCTTCCCTTTCTTATTTTTTACTCTTCATTTCTTCAATTTTTCTCTTTTCCCTTCCTCTCATTTTTTTTCATCTTTTTCTTTTTCCCAGTTGTCTGTTCTTCACTTTCTCCTCTTTTCTCATTCTCTCTCTCTCTTCATTTCCCTATCTTTCTCACACTTTTCCTTTCTTTCCCTAGATTCTCCTCCTCCTCTTCTTCTCTCTTTCCTTTCCTACTTCGTCTTTATCTCCCTTTCTTTCTTTCTCCTTTCCCGTCCTTCCCCTTTCCTCTCTCTCTCTCTTTCCTCTCTCTCTCTTCTGTGTTTATCATTTTCTGTCACTTTCTCACCCTTTCTCTTTTCTTATGTCTCTCTTCATTATCATTTATTTCCTCATTTGCCATTTCTTATTTTTTCTTCCTTCTCTTCCCCTCATTTTCTCCTTTGTCTTTCAGCTCTTTCTTCCTCTCTTTCTTCACTTTCCTTGTCTTCGATTTTCATGGATTTTTCTGTCTCAAATCGTTGTCCAAATCAAAGATTGATATTTATTTGATTTCTGTAATGCATCGAATTAAGCATAGCTCGATATTGTTTCTCATATACCTCAATATATCTTGGATATCACCACGGACTTTGAAGTTAAGCCTAATGATAATCCATAAAAAAGAAAAATAATTCTACGTATTTAAATAAATTTGACACATTTTAAAAGCATTGGCGCGGTCACTTCATGAACGTCTATTATAGACGAGAAATGAAAACAACAAATTTAAATGTCTTAAACATCCAGTATTTGTTCTTTAGATATGTTTCAAACTAAATTAGTAAATTTAAGAATTAACTTGTTTTTTGTGAAAGTAACATGCGCTTAAGAGGAGTAATGGATAGTGGCTCGGATTGCGGAATCGGAGAGCCGAGTTCGAATTCCAGTCGAATTCACTTTACATGCTAATACCCTTGGGAAAGGTATGAATCCTCTTCTTCTCCGCCAGCTATGGGTAAATAGCAGGACAGACCGGGTTCTATAGCATTAGATGGCAAACTGGTCAACCACAGAAAGAAATGGCAACCTACTGCGGGAGAAAAATCTTGCCTCAGTCATGTATCGAAAGGTACACGATTGCCTAAGCGTGTATCTTTTTTTTCTGACATAACTGACTGTATATATATATATATATATATATATATATATATATATATATATATATATATATATTGCATAAATAGAGTGGTCATTAACTTTTATTTATGCTGCGATCAAAGGCCATAGGTCATTAACAGTAATCTTCTAATGTTACCCCTTGATTAAAAAAAAAAAATACCGGCGCAAAAAATTGAATGCGAAGGATCAACACTACGACCACCAAGAAAAGGATGTAGTTTATGTTTTAAAATAAATTATCTTTAACCTTACAGCTTCCATAAAATGAGGAAAATTGATGATGTGTTGAACTGATAGTGTTAATTAATTGCTTTCACTTTGAATTCTTTCAGACTTCATTGTAAAAAAATCAATGATTGACAGCTCAAAAATAATGCAAATTTTAAAACAAATGCATTGAAGTGGATACTGTCAGCTTTTTTTGAAACAATTTAGAATTATCATAAAATAGTCATCTATCAATAAATCATTCGGCACTTATTCAATAATAGATGAAATTTACGTTTAATGTTTTTTATTAGAAAACACTGTAGATATAAGATTTTATTAGAAAACATTGTAGATATAAAATTTTATTAGAAAACACTAGATATATGATTTTATTAGAAAACATGGATATAAGATTTTATTAGAAAACACTAGATATAAAATTTTATTAGAAAACATTGTAGATATAAAATTTTATTACAAAACACTGTAGAAAATAAAATTTTATTAGAAAACACTGTAGCTATATAATTTTATTAGAAAACTCTCTAGATATAAAATTTTATTAGAAAAACACTAGATATATGATTTTATTAGAAAACACTGTAGATATAAGATTTTATTAGAAAACACTGTAGTTATAAAATTTTATTAGAAAATACTGTAGATTTAAAATTTTATTTGAAAATATTTTATATATACAATTTTATTAGAAAACATTGTAGATATAAAATTTTCATTAGTAGTGGTCGTCTAAACTAGTCATACCTGGTCTTAGCTTGTCCAAGCTGGTCACAGCTCATCTAAGCTAATCATAGCCGTGTTAGCACCTGTGACAGGTAAGTATCTTAGATGTAACCGTAAGATCTATACTGTCTCTTCTCTAATTTGGTGAAATCCCTTCCGACAATCAAGCCTTCAGCAATTTAAATTTAATGTCAATCGTTATCTTCTGTCGTCTTAATTTCTGTTCTTTTATTTACTCATTCTGTATGTAATGTTTGTCTTTTTCTCAAATTTCTTCTACCCAGTAACCTCCTGTGTTTGGCTTATTGCCTTACATTTACAAGTGATAAAAAGAAATACACTAGTAGTCGGCAATCGTTTATCTCGTGAGATAAAGGTAACACCTGTTTGATAAAAATTCAGTCGTGTTGACATGGAAGTGTCGTCGTCAGGCCACAGGCGTGGACGATGAAGTTTGAGACCAGGCAAGTCATATATATTCACAATTAATTAGAATGGCTTGCTTCCGTTTATCAGGGCTCTTCTATAGCTTCTTAGTAAAATGTTCGACGAACTCTTCAATTTGGTTTTACTGAGAAAACTTTTTCCTATTAAAGCGTTAAGAAGGTAATAATCAATTGGCGCAAATAAATATGGTGGGGTTCTGTAGAACAGACTAATCGAGTTTAAAAAAAAAGATCTATATTTATTCTTATTGTACAAGGCTAGTCCGAAAGTCTTGTCACCCCCCTACGAAAAAAAGTAATGAGATCAATGGAACAACAAATTAATACAATAATACAAAGCACATGTACTGGATTCAGTTTTTTCATTTTCATTGACGCTGTCACATCCAGAAGGTCTGAAGGAGGTCATGTCATAGAAAATTATATTATCTAGAGGGACAAGCCTTTCGGATGACACTGTATGTTGTCTTGCATTATCATTGGGTAGAACAATATTTTTCTTACTCACGAACAAAGGGCGTATTTTGAACTAATATGTATGGACAGGTTGTAGCTGCTGGACGTAAAAGTGTGCATTTAGTGGTTCCCATCGTGTCAAGAACACTAAATGAATTTTATTCTTAACGTTTGAGCACAGGCTTTCTTCCATGGGCTTTTGTGTTTTGAGGTTGGTTGTTGTTAAAAATCCTTTGCATATTATTATAATTATTATTATTATAATTATTATTATAATTATTATCACAAATGCAAATATAAGAGCAATAAATCTTTAAACCACGATTAACAGCCCGTTATAGAAAATCATGAAGTACAACATTGAACCAATGTTACCAACCTGTTATATCTAATTACAAAAAAATATTTACCCAGGATTACCGGCCAGTGATATATAATCATGCATCGAAACATTGAACTTTAAAAACCACTCTGTAAAAGGACTATCATGCAGTAAAAAAGTTGTGTAGAGTTACCACTCTAGTATATTGTGTTAATGCAGTAAAATGTTGTATGTTAGAATTCACTGTGGAATTCACTTCCTGGTGATTTTTGTCAAACTCTCTGCCTCATGGGCAGAGATGAACTAAGACGAGGTTTGTCGAAGGCAAAGCTTCGTCTGGGGAGGTAGTGAAAAACCCGATGTTTTTAAGGGGTCTACAGATAATTTTTTTCCTGGCCTTGTGCCACATTTTGACTGACCAGTGGGAGTGGGTAGTGAATATCTTCACTGTGAAATTCACTTCCCGGTGCAAAAAAAAAAAAACTCTCTGCCTCCGGTCAGAATTTAGAAAGACGAGGCTTTGCCCATTCGACATTATTCGTCTGGGTTCATTTACTTGGTTAAAATTTTTGAGCCTACGGATTCGGATACCCCGCCAATAAACTCGGCTTTATGCCACATCTGACCGCGGTTAGTGAATATCTTCACTCCGGACAGAGAGGATCCACAGACGAGGCTATGTCGTTTTGCAGTTAATTTTCTGGAGACATCTGTTTCGTTACGGGATTTAATGTTTTTTATGGATGGATACGCAACAATAAACTCGGCCTTGTGATATAGACTGCATGGAGCGGTTAGTCAATATTTCACTTGCGATTCACTTTAAAGGCAAGGAAGGGCAAAATCTCTGCCTTTAAATCAAGTGATACGATTTATGTCAAAGGCAGATTTTTAATGTGGAGACGGGCAACCCGACCTGGTGTATGGGGGTCTACATAGTTTTGACTGAGCCCTGCAGCTCGGATGCCCCACATTAATTTAGGCATTTATTGATAAATTTGATATACATCTTATTAGTGAATACATACGCGATTCACTTAAAGTGCAAATGGACAAACTCTCTTCCTCCAGGCAGAGAGGGATTCCCAGACGAGGCTATGTCGAACGGCAGAGTTCTCGTCTGGGGTATATTGACGGAAGGCAAAAAATCCGTGCATACGGTGTAACGGAGAAATTTTGCCCGATTTACGTGGAAGGTTTATCCAACATTAAATTCGACCTTGTCTTTATATCTGAACATATTGTGTGGGATTTTTTAGTGAATATACCAATTTGCGATTCACCTTGATTCACATCTGGCTCATCTCTAACGGTTGATTACTTAAAACAAGCCGCTGGCGAATCTTGTATGTTGTTTCTTAGGTAAATATTATCGTTCCATCTCCAACCTTCATTTTGGTTATTCTTATTCAGTAACCTTTTCCTAGGATACAACAGTTAAAAATAGTTTAGAAGACTATTATTTTTTATAGTAAGTGTATCTCTGCTCTAACTTCTTGAGGTTGATTTTCGTGGTCAAATGGAAGACAAAATAAGATATTACCCGTGAATGACCCCAGAATTTGAAAATTAATGAATTAGGGAACTTTTCAGTACCATTATTTTTAATTCATTTTTCTTTCTTTAATTCCATCTTTCTTTCAGCATTCCTTCCTCACCTGTTTTTTTTTTGTTTTTTTATTTCCTCTATTTTGCCTCTTTCAAACCAATCTTCCTCTCTTCCTTACCTTCTTCTTTCTTTCTTCTTTCATTCTTTTCTCTTCTGTTTCTTTTATATTTTTTTCTCCTTTTTCAGATTTTGAATTCTTTTCTTTTCTTTTCCTTTTTTGTTCTCGTTTTTCTTCACATTTTTCTTCTTTCAAGTATATATTCCGTTCTACCTTCTTTCTTTCTTTTCTTTCTGGATTTTTTTTTCTTCGTTTATTGCTTTTATGATTCTCTTTCCTTCTCCTTTATTCCGAGACAAGAGTTCCATCGGAGGTCTTTCTTTCCTTCTCCACTTTTACATACGCTTCAGTGAATATGTTTAGAACATCTCACTTTCTCTCTCTATCTTTTCTTTCTTTTGTAATTTTTTTTTCAGACCCTATGGTAGACATTCTTTTTCACGTTTGTTTCCCCCCTGATTTTTAAGCGTCTTTTTTTTATGGTTTCAATTTTCTTTCTTCTTTTCTAGGTGCCCAATATTTCTTCTGTGAAAATGAAACCGAATTTAGTAAATATATGTTGTATCTTTTTCTATAATTAGTAAAACTGTATCTATGAATGAGAACATATAATTCCAAGAGTGATTCGAGCTGGTAACCACAAGCTAAAACCAAGTTCTCGAACCAGTTTGAAAATTTGAGCTAACAGAAAGGCATATGAAACAATTCTATACTTTTCTATTAGCTCAAGTTTTTTGGCTGTTATCATCTCACAATTCCTTTAGAAACGAGAGGAGTACAATTTGATAGACAATTTTTTTTTTTTCTTATTTGGACACCATATTCTGTAGAAAAATAAAACTTACTTGTTTCCGTACCCCAAATGAAGAGAAGAGGACCTGTAACGACTATAGAAACTGAAAAATACAGAATCGTATTAGAATCCATGCGATTCAGAGATATATTCGTTTTTATTTTCTTCGTTTTGGCTTTTTATTTGCCAATTTTTCAGTTCATCATTTTCCCACTTTTGAATATTTTTGTGTTTTGAATATTCACTAAAAATTTATTCCTATTGATCTCTTTGTTTCTCAAATTTCTTCTTCTGTTTTTTGTTATTTGTTTTATCTTTTGATTCACTTATTTTTTTGTTCATTTTATTTCGTTTTGTTTTTATCTATCTATCTATCTATATATCTTTTATCTATCTATCTATCTATTTGTTTTCTTTTCTACCTAGGGATATGTCTTTTTTTTATTTAATTTTTTTCTCTTTTTTATTCATTTCAAAATTTTCTGATCAAAACAATTTTCTTTGGCGCCTCATTTTTTGTTTGTAAGCGCACTAATTCATATTTTCTTTCCGGTACTAATTATTATTAATTTTCAGTAAAAGGTATAATATGTGATCTTTTTTATTCTTTTTTTTTCTCTCGTAAGGACGTCGAAATCATTTCAATCATGTTTTTTTCTTTCCAGCCTTTTTTTCCTTTTTTTTTTTGTCCTTTCTTTTCTTTTTTATTTTCTTTCTTCTTTCTTTCCTTTATTTTATGTTGTCTTTTTTTTCTTAATTTTTCTTTTCTTTTTTTTTTCTTTCATTTCTTTTCTTTTTCTTTTTCTTTTTTTTTTTTTTGTTTCTTTTCTTTTCAGTCATTCATTAATTTTTCCTTCTTTTTTCATTCTTTCTTTTCACATTTCGATTTATCTTTTTTTCCTTTTTTCTCTCCTTTTTTTTCATTCATTCAGTGCCGGCGTTTGATAGATAAATTTTCTTTTTCTTTCTTTTGCCATTTTCTTTCTTTTATATTCATTCATTTTTTTTCTTTTATTTCTTTCTTTCATTTTCTACATTTCTTTATTTTTCCTTTTTCTTCTTATTTTTCGTTCTTTTTTTTCTTTCTTTTTCTTTTCTTATTATTTTTCTTTCTCCATTTTTTTTTCTTTTTTTTTATATTTTTAATTTTCCTTTCTTTTCATTCTTTTCTTTTTCTACATATATATATATGTCTTTTTATTCTTAATTTAT
>CAHIKZ030003176.1:5000-20000 GCA_903632075.3 Acanthosepion pharaonis
GAAGAGGAGGAAGAAGTTGTTAATGGAGAGAAGAGCGAGAGGAAAAATGGAAATAAAAGAAAGCAATGAACAACGAAGATAAAGAAGAATAAAAAAAAGACAAAAGAAAGAGAAGAAGGAGGCAAGGAAGGAGAAGCATAGAAGAAGAAAAGGGGGGGGTGGAATGAAACGAATAAAGAAGCAAAAGAAGGAGCGAAATGCCAAGATTAAAAAAACAAAAACGTTGAAGAGAGGATAAGAACGATAAGTAAAAGAAAACGAAAAGCAGTTTGAAAATATAGAGAAAGAAGAAGAAAGAAAGCATAAGCGAAGAGAGAGAAAAAGAATGTGTACGGTGAGAGGGAGATTCTGGGAAATAAGAAAAGAAAATAAAGAAAAGAAAAACAAATAGATTTAGATTTGAATTAAGAAGATTTGACAAAAATCGAAAAAATAATTTTAGAAGGAATTGGTAACAGTACGTTTGTGCTCTAAGCTAGTTTGTTCATGTAATATAATCAAACCTCATTAGGTGTTAAATTACCGTGGCAGTGAGCCAGACGATATCAAATACTACTTACTAAATAAGTAAAATGATCCTTTTAGTATGTGAATATGTTGCCTATCGCCGAGCGTGTTTGGGGTTGGTGTTTCGAAGTCAGATATAATAGGTGTTTGTTTTTGAATGCTGATTTTGTGGGTTGGTAGGCAAGGAGGTCGACACGGCTGATTGGCATATGAAACTAAGAAGAAGAAAATGTAGGGAAAACGGTTCAAGATGAAGGGAGTAAAGAAGAAAATGAGGAAATAAGAAACCATGAAGAAGAAGAAGTAGAAGAAGACGAAGAAGAAGAAGATGGTGAAGAAGAAGGAAAGTAAAAAAAATGTGTCCTAAAAAGGTAAAAGATAAAAAAAAATAGGTAAAGAAATAAAAAAGAAAGAAGACGACGACGAAAATGGTAAAGAAGAAAGTAAAGAAGAAGATAAAAAAGAAAAGAAAAAGAACTATGTTTTTAAAATGGTAACAGATGAATATAATGGGTAAAGAAATAGAAAGAAAGAAAGAAAGAAGACGAAGAAGATAAAGAAGAAAAAGAAAAAAATAAAGAAGAAGAAAAGAAGTTCTTAAAGAAAAAGAAATAAAAAATAAAAAAAAAGGTAATCAGTCAGTTATGTGCCTTTGATCCTCGTTTAAGAGACTGTTTTACTTTCCGATACATGACTGATTTTTTTTTCCCCAGCAGTAGGTTGCCATCGTTCCAGTTTCCATCTAAGACTATAGAACTCGGTCTGTCCAGGTATTTACCCATTGCTTGTTTGGGGGAGAAGAAGATGATTCATACCTTCCGCAAGGGTATTAGAACGCAAGTGAATGCAGTGGATTCGAACTCGGTTCTCCGAATCCTCAATCTGAGCTGTTATCCATTACTCCATGGTGCGCCCTAAAAAGCAAACAGATAAAATAAAATATCAAAGAAATGAAAAATAAATAAAGAAGATAAAGAAGAAGAAAAGTAAAAGAAATGAGTCCTAAAAAGGTAATCGATAAATTACCTATTTAGGTAAAGAAAGAAAAAAGTAAAGAAGGAAAGAAGAAGACGAAGAAGATGAAGAAGAAGACGTTAAAGAAGAAGGTAAAGAAGAAGAAGAAAAAGAGAAGTAAAAGAAATGCGTCCTAAAGAGATAATAGATAAAGAAAATAGGTAAGGAAAAAGAAAGAAAAGTGAGTAGAAAAAGATAAAGGAGCTTGTGGATGAAATGGGGAAAGAAGAAGAAGAAGAAGAAGAAGAAGAAGAAGAAGAAGAAGAAGAAGAAGAAGAAGAAGAAGAAGAAGAAAGAAAAAGAAGAAAAAGAAAGAAGAAGAGAAGTAAAAGAAATGCATTCTATAAAGGTAATGGATAAATAAAATAGTTAAAGAAATAAAAAAAGAAAGAAAGAAAGGAGAAGGAGAAGAAGAATATAAAGAAAAATAAGAATAAGAAGGCACAGAAGAAGGTAAAGAAGAAGAAGATAAAGAAGAAGAAGAAGAAGAAGAAGAAAAGAAGAAATGAGTCCTAAAAAGAAAATAGATAAAGAAAAATAAGAAGGAAAAGAAGAAGAAGAAGAAGAAGAAAAAGAAGAAAAGAGTCCTAAAAGGTAATGAATAAAGAAAAATAAAGAAAAAGAAGAGAAGAAGAAGAAGAAGAAGAAGAAGAAGAAGATGAGAAGTAAAAGAAATGAGTCCTAAAAAGATGATAGGTAAAGAAAAAAAAAAAAGAACGAAAGAAGAAGACGAAGAAGATGAAGAAAAAGAGAAGTAAAAGAAATGCGTTCTGAAAAGGTGACAGATAAATAAAATAGGTAAAGAAAGAAAAAATAAAGAAAGAGAGAAGAAGAAGACGGAGAAAATAAAGAAGAAGAGAAAGAAGAAAAAGAAGAGAAGTAAAAGAAATGCTTTCTAAAAGGTAATCGATAAATAAGGAAAGGTAAAGAAAGAAAAAATAATGAAGGGAGGAGAAGAATAAGAAGATAGAAGAAGGTGAAGAAGAAGATAAAGAAGACGAGAAGTAAAAGAAATGAGTCCTAAAAAGTTAATAGATAAATCAAATGGGTAAAGAATAAAAGAAAAACAAAGAAATAAAGAAAATACGGAAGAAAGATTTAAAAAGTGTCATATAAAAGATGATATAGAAAAATAGAGTAGGAAAGAAAATAAATAAATAAGAAGAAGAAGAAGAAGAAGAAGAAGAAGAAGAAGAAGAAGAAGTGGATACAAGAGGAAGTGGAATAAAATGGGTAACGTTGGTAATGAAAACGTGAAGGTAGAGGAGAAAGCAGTAGCGGCAAAAAAATAAGGAGAAAAATAAAAGAAGAAGAAGAATGTGGGAAAGTCAAGAATAGACAGTGAAGAAGAAAATGAAGGAACAGGGAGTCATTAAAAGGAGGACGACAAAAAAAGAAAGAAAAGTGAGTAGAAATAGATAAAGGAGCTTGTGGATGAAATGGGGAAAGAAGAAGAAGAAGAAGAAGAAGAAGAAGAAGAAGAGAAAGAAGAGAAAGAAGAAGAAAAAGAAAGAAGAGAAGTAAAAGAAATGCGTTCTAAAAAGGTAATGGATAAATAAAATAGTTAAAGGAATAAAAAAAGAAAGAAAGGAGAAGAAGAAGAAGAAGAAGATAAAGAAAAATAAGAATAAGAAGGCACAGAAGAAGGTAAAGAAGAAGAAGATAAAGAAGAAGAAGAAGAAGAAGAAGAAGAAGAAGAAGAAGAAATAAGTCCTAAAAAGGTAATCGATAAATTACCAATTTAGGTAAAGAAAGAAAAAAGTAAAGAAGGAAAGAAGAAAACGAAGAAGATGAAGAAGAAGACGGTAAATAAGAAGGCAAAGAAGAAGAAGAAAAAGAGAAGTAAAAGAAATGCGTCCTAAAGAGGTAATAGATAAAGAAAATAAGTAAGGAAAGAAGAAGAAGAAGAAGAAGAAGAAGAAGAAGAAGAAGAAGAAGAAGAATTTAACAGGTTTAAGAGAGATGCATAAACGAAATCGATTTTATGTGTTTTGAATTTATGGGTACTTCTAAACAAGGCTGCTTGCAATGCGAATTACCGGTAGCTGTCTTGTGTCATTTCGATCCGACGCTGCAACGCCAAGCAAGTAAAATTAACATCGACAGGTTGTTGCCTTTCCATTTCACTCTTGTTAACCTGCATTAGGTCATGTGTCGCTAAAAGTCAATCTTTGCTTCACACAGTAATAGCCAGCGCTCGCTCAAGTTCGAAATAACTAGGAAAACATCAAGCCATTTAAAATTAAAAACAAAAATGGCCTACTCAGGACAATGGTACCTTAGTCCACTCCAATGTGTTCTGAAACACAAGAACTCACGTGAACGTTACTTTTAAACAGGACTGGGAACATCCTCTTACCAAATCGACATCAGTGGCGTCATGGCGTTCTCCTGAAAAAAAAAATATGTCGACACAAGATCCCTCGATTAATGCGTATTCGATTAAAGCGTTTTCGATTAGTGCGTTAAAATATTTATATACCAAAATTCGTTTAGTGCATACATAATACTCGATTAATATGGTAAAACATTCTTCAGTTTAAATATTGTAATTGAAAATTCACTCTTTATAGTTACCGATTAATTAAAAAAATGTCTAAAATTTAAAAATGGGTAAATATTTTGATTGTCAAGCATCACGTTATCTAAGTAATTACAGTAGTTTCAAATAAATGGATGTTTGTAAATCGATAAATTTTGTAATATAAGCCGATATGAGACATACATATTTGAATATTTGTCTCTATTAAAAATTTTTGAACATTTTGATTATTTTTCATGTTTATATTGAAGGTCTTAAAAGAAAATTTCTGATTTTTTTTAACGATTTCATTAGATACAGAAATTTACATTTATTAAAAAATATCGAAATATAAGAGGTGTATGCATTTTCTATGGAAAGATTATAAATAAAATGTTCATGTTAAAATACTAATGATTATTATATGTTGGGAAAATTTCCCCCCAATAGAAAATATAAATAATATAGTGTTCTTTAAAAAAAAATAAATAAATTAAAACTATTAGACTAGGAGCCAAGCTTACTCGATTTAAATCCCATTGAAAATATATGGAATTTAATGAAAAGAAAAACTGAAGGCAAAGTTTTTAAAAATATCGACCAATTAAAAAAAGAAATTATAGATATTTGTAATAACATCGATAAAAATTGAATTTCTAAGCTAATTTTTTCGATGCAAGAAAAGAGCAAAGGTGGATTTGGAAGCAAAAATATTTAAGAATATAAAGAAACCAGCATAAGATTCCAAAGAAGGAATTAGGAAAAGTTTCAGGGTCATTGAAGAATTTAAAGGAAAATCATTAGAAACAGACCCTGATGAAGACAGAAGTCGACAAATTTGCAGAAAAGGGGCAATTTCTCAGTGCCGCCATTTATATGAAGAACAGAAGAATACTATGCAGCAAACCGCTCTAAATAACTTTTTCATAAAAAAATCAGATTAATAAATATTAATTTATCGCATTTTAATTGTATCTTCTTATATGTACATATATTTAATTAAAAAGTACAAAATTAGAAATTAATTGTGAACGAGACTAAAATTTGATTTACAAATTTCATCATTTAATATAAGTTATCATATTCGATTAATTCATTTTCGATTAGTGCATATATTTTACTGTACATATTAGCCACACTAATCAAAGGATTCTTGTATATCAAAATTCCATTTATATTTAAGATACTATCGTCATACTTACTATATTCAATTAAAACGTTTTCGATTAGTGCGTATCTTTTAATGGACACTTTAGCCACACTAACCGAGGGATTACTATATTTACTTTACAAATTAAAAGTCACTGGTCACTTTTCTCAGAAATATTCCTGAAAGTAACCAATAGCTTATAATTAACAATAACGTCGCCTACAATACTCAGTAATATTTTATGTCACTTCTGTATAGATGTTAACGGAGTTATCTGCCCTTGGAGTGTATAAATACAAGCGAGACGGAGGCGGCTATTTGCTTTTTCAGTATTGCTCAGAGGTATGTCCAGTGGACGTCTTCTGCACTTTACAATTTCTAATTAACTCCCGTTTTAATGCTTCCTAAAACATAACTTCTTGAAATTTAGGTACAAACGTTATCTATCCTCCATATTACCTTATTCTTTATTTTCTACTCTGCCGTTCAATATCGCGCACCTCCTTTGGCCTCTCTTTACCTTGAGTGGTTCTTGGGCCTCTTAATATCAACACAAACAGGTGTCCAATTTCAAATATTTATTTTTGGTAATATTTCGCAGCGGAGAAGGACCAAGACACGCCCTCTCTCTAAGGATTCATGTAGATAAAGAAAAAAGGAAAAATGTCTATCCTGGCTTCTCAACTTCAGCCACTTTCCCACCGATGTGACATTGCTTCCCCCTGTCTATCTACAAATGTTTTCATGGCAATTATTCTGATGAGCAGTTCTCCTTAGTGCTTCGGCGGCATGAATTCAAGCGTGATGCTAAATTGTCAACTAGGCCACGCCCTTTTACTGCCGAACTAAATAAGATGCAATCGTCAGTTCTATTGTAATAGTTTATTTTCTCGCCTGTTGATCTCCCTTCAGATTTCTTGCTTCCCTGTCAACTACAATCTTCAAAAATAAAAATTCAATCTTCTGTCTTCTTAAATACTGTTTCTTTTCCTCACCTCTCCACGCGAAAGTTTTATTCACTTTGTCTCCCTGTAATCCCCTGCGTTCTAGTGGATATATCGCCTTCCTTTGGCTGAGAAGATAAAAAAAACAGAAGGAAGAAAAGAATGAGATATTTGAACCCTTTTCTTCATATTTGCTTGTCGATAGTTAGAAGAATGTTGGAATCTATGGCGATCTTTAACAAAAAGGGCTTCGGCCAATGATAGCCATAATCTCATATACTGAATTACCTCCCTTGAAATGGAAATAATAGAAGATAATTAATGCAACATAAATTTACGGAAGTTAGAGACGAACAACAGATGATAGTTTAAAGAATAATATCGATATTAACTTGATGTAATGGAATAACCTGTCACCCCCATAAATGATTACATTATAGGTAGCAAATACCTATAAAGTCAACTGTCTACGAGAGACTGGAGGAAGAGTGAGAGCGAGACGTCGCAAATACGTCTGACCTTCCAATTAGTGGCACTCACTACTAGATTGACCTGTGTGTATAACTGTACCGTATTTCATATTGTACTTGTGTACAATAATGCTTTCTTCTCGTATCTACCTGGTGTTATATGTTTATTCCCTTAGCACGGAATATAACTGTGGCGACGAGGATGTTTGAAACGGAATATGACATAACTAAACTCGGCTACTAGGCATTGAGTAGTTTTAAGCACGACTCATTACTCCTGAAATGATTAATTGTTTGATTGATTCGTTTTTTACGGCTTATCAACCCTTTGTAGAAAACCATAATAAAGTTTTATACTGTAAATTCTTACTAATTACAGCTGGTGAGTGAAAGGTGGATTCATACCTCATCACAATTTGATAAAGAAGAAATTATAATATCTACATAAATGGGGGATAAATTTTATATTCCAAGCATTACATAAACTGACCACCCACTTTGTGAACATGGTACTTTCTATACATTCATATTCCAGACAATGTAAATAAATTTAAAAGTGATACTTGTTTAACTAATCGATGTTTGATTGATTGACTGTTTCGTTTTCAACGATTTACCAACACTTTGCAGGTTATTTAAAGCCATAAAATATTTTTAGATTGTAAGAGTCTTTTTGCAGATAATAATGATTTACTGATACAAGTAAATTAATTTAAAAGAAAGGTTGATTCATACCTAATCAGAATTTGACGAAGAATAAATTATAATACTAATATAAAATGAGGGATAAGTTCTATATTGCAATCACCATATAAACTGATTTCTCATTTGTGGCCACAATAGTTTTTATACATTTATATTTCAGAGATAGTAAATATAGTTAAAAGACATCCCTGTGTAGCTAATCAGTATATGTTTGATTCGTTTTTTATGGATTATCAACCCGTTGCAGATTATTTATTGTACGGATCTGTTTTCGTTTTCGAGATAATAATGGATTAGTGATACAAGTCTTACTAATTAACCCATGTTGGGGGGATAACTGCTGGAGTTTTATATTTCCCAAGGGATTGTAACTCAGGTCTCCAATTAACAATTCCAAGCTATTCTCTATTAAACCACCTGCGCATCCAAACTTACATCATCTTGTATTTCTAAGTGGTCACCCACGTAGCGGTACTAACAAGGCTAGACGTTGCTTAACTTCGGTGATCGTATCCCGAAGCGAGTACGTTCCTCACAGGTTGCCTCCACCTGTGGCGTTGTGTCTGGTTAAGGTGCTTAGTAAGTATTATACCTGGAAACAGTAGTTACGTATATTAATATAACCATGTTTTACAAAAAGAATATTAAAGACGTCCTTTTTCTATGGGTGTGATTATTGTAGACCCGCGAAAAAGACATTGGACAAAAAAAAATATCGGCGCTTTACACAGTAGAGACACACGAATGACCTGTCATATTTACGATTCTGACAAGATCGCTAATGATGTACTCTGTAGGGCGACGTACAGTAGGAATATGCCCTTTGATATTAACAAACGCAGGTTACGATGGCTCGGTCATATCCCGAAGGTGTTCAATTAAAGATTTCCTAAAGTTAAGAAACGCCGACACTGGCCAGTATCTTGATGGGCGACCGCTTGTGAATACCGCGTGCCCTGATCTTAAATGTGCGCGCGGTGTAATGATTGACGGCTTTGAGAACCGTGTTCAAATTCCAGTCGTTTTCGTTACATTCAACTTGAGCGAAAGTAACCTCGAGAGATCATGAAACAAAAAAGAGACATAACCATCCACGCTTGTCACATCCGCCTCTACCAAAGCAAATTGGGAACAGCGAAGTTGGGTTAATGATCCATTCCTTACCTTACTGAGGAAGGCCCACGTCTAAAAAGAAAATTACCTTCTCAGGCTAAGAAGAAATTTGAGCCCCCCAATGAGAAGAGGAGGAGAAGCGGGCCCAAAAGCACCTGAGAGAAACAGGGATAACGAAACTGAAAAAAAATATGTCTTCGGAGGGGATAAGCACACGCCAAAGCGTAATATATTATCCAACGGAGGAATGAATCTAAGCATCTAATTTGATCAGTTATTAATAATTCCCCAATATGTCAGCCCTTATTTAATTATAAAGAACAACCTCGGTTCTTAAATGTCGAACAAATCGGGTTTCGATCAGAATATTCGAGATGAAAATGTCTAGGTTATTAGACAAAAATTCGGCCGGCCAATTCTCGAGCGAAACGATTGCTTGGAGTCCTGAGCCGGTCAAAAGTCGAGTCGGTCCGGAGTCGAACCGAGTCGACCTGAGTCGAACCTGAGTGTTCGTTCCGAGTCGGTTTGGCGAACCGAGTCGACCTGAGTCGAACTGAGTCGCCGTGGTCGTTCCGAGTCGGTTTTTTTTTAAGCCGAGTCGACCCGAAAAAATTTCGAACCGAGTCTCTGAGCGTGGTCGACCTGAGTTCCGAGTCGGTCGTTCCCGAGTCGGTCCGAACCGAACTGAGTCGACCCGAGTCGAACCGAGTCGCCGTGGTCGTTCCGAGTCGGTCCGAGCCGAACCGAGTCGACCCGAGTCGAACCGAGTCGCCGTGGTCGTTCCGAGTTGGTCCGAGCCGAACCGTGTCGACCCGAGTCGAACCGAGTTAATCCGAACAGAATCATTTCTGATTCGACAGCTGTGCTGTATACATTCGTATGTTGTACTGTGTTTTACTTTTCTCATTTATTTTACTGGGCCTTTTTTTTATCTTTATTAGTTCTTAGTCAAAACTAGCTTTGATGCTTGTAAAGGAAAAAAGAAAAGTTGAAAAAAACAAAAAACAATGAAAGTGAAGAAAGAAATCATCGCAAAGCACGAAAATGGAGTTCGTGTGTCAGTTCTCTTTGTTCAATAGGTATTCCTAAATCGACAATATTCTAAAAAATAAGGAAATGATAAAAGCAGCTTATGTTGCAAAAGCAGTGACTGTTATTTGTAAAGTCCAAAGATACTCGAAGAAGTGGAAAATTTATCGTTTACTAGCAGTAGAGCCCGGCGTTGCCCGGGGATGTAACAGTAAGAGATAGATCAAGTATCGACCATCATAAAGACTGAAAAATAAAAATATTGACAAAGATTATTGTTTAAGGTTGACGGACACGCATGTCTTAATTAGTTTTTTTTTACGAATTGGTCAAACCCAAACTCAAACAAAAACATTGTTTTCAATCGTTATGAGTCTATCGATTGAATAGAATTTTATTATAAACAATTGTCTTGTAAATGAAATTTTTAAAGCATTCTGAATGTAAAAATAAAGAAAAAAGTGTGCAAGACAATAAGAAACACTACCTGCCAAAAAAAGTGAAGTTTTGTTGAAATCGGTTGAAAAAATGTAGGAAATCCGATCCCATATATAAATGAACACACACACACACACACACACACACACACACACACACAAACAAACCAACAAACCAACCTTTTTTATAATAATATAACTCGATATGAGTTGTCCCCTTTCATTTCTCGTGATGCCTCTTAATCGTTTTTTCAAATTGGTTTCATGCAAAAAACAATTGTGTTTTTTCAATTTTTGGCACTGTCAGAACCACCGCAAGGTAATTTTACGCAGTCCTGTGATGTTTTGTTGAAATCGGTTTAAAAATGTAGGAAATCCGATCCAATATATAAACGTACAAACACACACAAACACACACACACACACACACACACACACACACACACACACACACACACACACACACACACACAATCTGCGTTTTATAATAAGTAAGATTCTGATGGCACAACCATTTACTCTTGTCTCGATAGTAAAACTGATCAGTTCGATGTGGTTAAATTGAAAGCTGATCTCAAAAACGACCTACATTCTGTTGTTAACTGAGACAAATATTTTTTAAGGCAATTCATCCCACGCAATGCGGGAGTGCCACTAGCAAGCAAGGGGTTACTGAGGATTGAGAACAAGAGCAAAGAGGAGGGTTTGAGAAAAGTCCAGAGAACAGGCCGGAGAACAAGCTCAGGGTGTCAGATGTCGATTGACATTACACTTGAATATTTGAAGATTATTGTCATCGGGGAAGCAATTAAGAAGAAGTGAGTTCCACAGACGGGAAATGCAGGTGAAAAAGCTGTTTGAGTAGAAGAGACGGTTACATTTCATCGCTTTGACAGTGAAAGGGTGAGACCGAGATGCCAGCCTAGTAGCACGCTTAAATTCATGAATTCTAGGAACCAGCGAGAATAGCTCGTCAGAACAGTTGCCGTGAAAATATTTATAGAAGAGACAAAGTTTACAAGCCATTTCCTGTCCCAGTCAACCACAGATTGGAGGTCCTTTTCGAAATCAGCAACCAGGTTAGTTTTGTCAACGATAATATATTCACTCTTGAGGCAGGAGTAAATAGTGCCGTCCGCGTAGATGCCAGCGTGGGAAATGATGACATTTCAAATATACAAATCAACCATTCGCCCTTGCATGGAGTATTGCTGCCATATATGGTCTGGGGCATCTTCTGTTTACCTCGGAGTTGTTGACAAGATCCAGAGACGGATATGCAATATAATTGGCCCTGATCTGGCATCTCGTCTACAGTTACTCTCTCACAGACGCGCCGTCACCTCTCTCTGTCTTTTCTACAAATACTTTCATGGTAATTGCTCCGATGAGCTGCTTTCACTGGTTCCCAGACTCCATGAATTCAAAGCGCCCAACGAGGCTGGCATCCCGCTCCCACCCTTACACTGTAGAAACTTTTAAATGTAGCCGTCTCTTCTACTCCAATAGCTTCATACATCGCACCTCTCGCCTGTGGAACACCCTTCCCAATTACTGTTTCCCTGAGAGCTATAATCTCCAACTATTCAAATGTAATGTCAATCGACATCTCCAGTTACCTTGATCTATCCACTATCCTTCTCCTCATCCTTTCTTCGATCACTCCTATCTGCTCTTGCTTCAAATCTTCTGCAACCCCCTGCATCCTAGTGGCTTCACGCCTTGCTCGGGGCGTAATGCTTAAAAAAAAAAAAAAAATATATATATATTGAATATATATATATATTATATATATATATATACATTATATAATTTTAGTTTCAAAGTTAATTCTTTTCCATATGCCATTTTTTTGTTTTTAAATTTTTTAAAAAGGAAAATTGGAAATAAAAATTTGGAATTTTTTGGTCATTAAAAAATAAGAATGAAAAATTTAATTTCCTTGGAAATGGTAAAATCAATTTAATTATTTTATATTTCTATGCAAAAAAAAAAAAATATGCCATCAAAAAAAAAAAACATATTTTTGTCATTAAAAAAAAAAAAGAATGTAAAATTTTTCGAGAATATTTAACAAATAAAAAAAAAAAAAAAAAATTCTTTTATTTTTTTTAATAATATGTGAAAATTCCACGCTTTGCCAATAAAATTTTAATTAAGATAGAAAATGTGTAAAAATTTGGAAAATAAAGTAAAACAATATTTTTTAAAAAAGAAACATTACAACAGAAACAAATTCATGTCGGAGAATAAATTTTTCTAAAGACTTTTAATGGCATAATATATATATATATATATATATATATATATATATAAATATATATATAAATAAAGTATGTGTTATATTTATATAAATATATTTTAAAAAAAAAATAAATCAGATAGAAATTTATGCAAATATAAATATAAAAATACATTGAAGTATACATTTTTTTTTTTTTGTTAAATATTTACATCAAAATTTTCATATATATATATATATATATATATATATATATATATATATATATATATATATATATAATTCCAGGATCATTGTTGAAGAAAATTTTTTACATATATTATAATTTTAATTTTAATAAAGAAGATATAACAATTGTTAAATTAAGATATTTGAGCAAGATTATATCACCAAAGAAAAAAACGGAAAATGATATGTTTCCTGTCAATGAATTTATTAGAGGTTTCTATAAAAATATTTGTATTTTGACTTACTTTAAGCAATAAGCATGATTTAATTTATGTCCAATTATTAGAAGTTTGTCATGAAATCGATCATAAAACAAAATGATAAAGTTCATCATTAATTAATCAAAGCTAAATATATATAAGATTCCAAGATATTAAATTAAATTTAAAATATATATATATATATTTTATATACTGTTAACAAAATGGAAAATTATATAAACGTATGAAAAAATTTGTTGAATATAATTTTTTGTTTTATCTTGAAAAAATATGATAAAAATTTGTTTATGAAAATTATCTTAATGATATAATTGAGTTGGATTCTTTTCCTTAAATATTGAAATCAACATTTATTCAAAATAAAAATGAATTTATATTTCCAATATAAGTGACGTCATGATCCATTTAATTAAAAAAAATATTTATTAAAGTTTTATACACAAAAATATTTTTTTGGAGCATGTTTGATGGTTCTTGAATTCAATTATTTAAAAAAAAAGAATAAATTCCTCCATATGAATTTTTACCATTACTAAACTTCTGAATGAATATTTTTCAATCACCAATTTTTAATAAAAAAAAAAATAAAAATAAATTTAAATGATCTTTTTAAAATGAGCATGAATTCAAAAATTTTTCAGAAATTCTTTTTAACAAATTTAGTTTAAAGATGGCTAAATTTTATCATTTTTGAAATTTAGAAAGAATTTTTTTTTTAGTTAATAGTTTTTTTAGATAAAAATTTTTAAGATGGACAATTTTTAAAATAACTAAAGATAAGGCATTTGGTTTTTTGATATTTTTATTAACAAATGAAAAAAAATTGAAAAACAATGTTTTGCTGAGATTGATGATGATGATTTAATTCCAGAAGAAGAAGAAGAAGATTTTCAAATTAAATAGAAGATTTTTAGAATTTCTGGGAAACAATAAAAAAAGAAAAGAAAAAGGAAAAAAAAGAAATTTATAAAATGTTATAATATGTGTTGATTGAAAAAATAGGAAAAAAAAAAGTTGAAACAGGTAGAGAAAAAAAAGAAGGAAAATGTAAAAGAAAGAGAGAGAGTATGAGGAATAATGAGAAGGAAAATGAGAAGAATTTGACATGCATCATAGAAAAAGAATATAAAAAGGATGACGGAAGAATGATGAAAAAAAATGAAAGGAAATTAACTTTTGTTTTAAAATATTTTTATTGTCCCTTATCTTTATTTTTTTTTTCAGAAATTTAGATAAATCAAATAAACAAATATAAGATAAAATCAAGGCGCCAAATTTTGTTACAATGATATTTAACTTTTATTAAAAAAATATGAAAGCAAAATTTAATGTCAGCAAAACAATTTTTATAGCATAAAAACGCAGTTTCAAATGTTAAATAAATGTTATTTTTCCGATTGATTTGTTTAATTTTTCCACTTCATTTTCAAGTGCGACTGGCTAACTTTGGCAGATAAAATTTTTCAAAAATAACCGAAAATCCTTTATTAAAAAAAAAATTTTGCATGAAAAAGAAATATATATAAGAAAAATATTTTTTTAAAATTGAATTATGGAATTAGATGTATTTGTTCTCATTTGAAATGTTTTTTTAAAGTTCAGAAATGATAAAACAAAAAGATTTCTTTTTCAAGTAAAGTTAAAAGATGAGGAAGTATAGTTTTTCAAATGAAAGGAACCCATTGAGAATGGAAAAAAAAATGATTCAAGGAAGGAAGCAAGGATAAAAAAAAAATGGAAGAAGAAAAACGAAATTTTTGAATGATGAAAGAAATATCTGTTAAAGAGAAAAAGATTTATAAGCAGAAAGGGAAGTTGAAAATCAATATCAATGAAAAAGAAAGAAAGAGAATAAGGTAAAATTTTAAGAGTAAAATGGAATTTATGAAAAAGAAAATGTGAAAAATTTTCAAGAAAAAGAGGAAGAAAAAATTTTATTTCTCTCATGGCAGAAAAATGAAAGAAAAGTGAAAAATTGAAAAGAAAAAAAGAAGAAAAGAAGAAAAATCAATTTAAATAAAAAGAATCTGAAAGAAAATATGATATACGAGATGAAAAATGATTCTACAAACAGAAAGAAGAATGGAAGAAGAAAAAGAAAATGTAAATTCTCTTTTTTATTTTTTTATAGAAGAAGAAGAACGGGAAGAAGAAGAAGAAGAAGAAAAAGAAGAAATATATGTTATTTCAGTAGAAGAAGGAAGGAGAAGAAAAATATGCTATACAAGAAGAACAACAAGAAAGAAGAAGATGCTATATAAGAAAAAATCTAAAAAGAAGGAGAAAAAAAAAAATATCAGGAGAAGAGGAAAATAAAAAAGAATGTTATAGAAAAAGAAGAAGAAGAAGAAGAAGAAAAAGCGAAGAAGAAGAAGAAAGAAAGAAAGAAAGAAAGAAAGAAAGAAAGAAAAAAGAATAA
>CAHIKZ030003176.1:27500-105000 GCA_903632075.3 Acanthosepion pharaonis
AAAAATTAAAAAATGAAAAGAAAAAAAAAGAAAGAACCATCGGGAAAGAAAGTTTAAGAAAAAAAAGAAAGAAAATATTGAATATTTACAGAAATTTAAAAGAAAGAAAAAAGAAAAAAAAAGAAAAGAAAAAAAAAAAAAAAAAGAATGCCAAAAAATGAGAAAGTTGATGATTTTTCTTCAAAAATAAAAAGAAAGAATAGAAAGAGGAAAAAAAAAATGAATGAAGGAGGAGGAAAATAAAAAAGGAAAGAAAAAATGGTAGACTAAAAAATATTTAAGATTTAAAAATTTTCTGGAAATGAATTGTCTAAAAAACATTTGTTGATGAAAAAAAATGATTCAATATTGGTTAATAAAACAATCTGGTTAAAATTTGAAAATGATGAGGAAAAAAGAACGAAGGAATTAAAAGAAAAAAGAAATTTTGTAATGAAAAGGAACAAAAGAAATAAGGTAAAAAAAACAAAGACGAAATTCAAGGAAAAAACCAAAAGAATGAAATAAAGAATTGTAAAGAATGCCAAAAGAAAAAAGGAAAGAAGAAAAAAAAAAGGACAAAAGAAAAATTTGAAGGGAAAAATGGAAAGAAAGAAAAAATGAAAAGAAAAAAATGAAAGAAAAAAAAAAAAAGAAAAAAGAAATTGAAGGAAAAAAAAAAAAAAAAGAAAAAAAAAAGAAATGAAAGAAAAGGAAGAAATAAAAAAAAACAAATAATGAAAGAAGGAAAAAAAGAAAGAAAGAAAAAAAAAGAAAGGGAAGAGAGAAAGGAAGGAAAAACTTTGAAAAAAAAAAAAAGAAATGAAAACAAACAAAGAAAAAAAAATGAAGGAGAGAAAAAATCTGCCAAAAAAAGAAGTGAACAAAAAAAGAGCCAAAATATAAAAGCAAGGAAAAAAAAGTCCCGTCAAAAAAAATGAAGGAAAGAGAGCAAGAAGCAGCCTGAAAAATTTAAAAGAAAGACTAAAAGAAAAAAGCAAAGAAAAAAAAGAAAGGAAGGAAAAAAAAAAAAAAAAGAAAAAAGAAAGAAAAGAAAAAGAAGAAAAAAGAATGAAAGAATTTGAAAGAAAATGAAAGAAAGAATAAAAAAAAGAAAAAAAAAAGAAAGAAAAAATGAAAGAATCAATGAAAGAAAAGAGCAAGAAAAATTAAAGAAAATAAACATGAAAAAAGAAAAGAAAGAAAAAAGAAAGAAAATTCTTCAAATGAAAGAAAGAATGAAGGAAAGAAAAAGAAAAGAAAGAATGAAAAAAAGAAAGAACAACAAAAAAAAAAAAGAAAGAAAAAGAAGAAAAAAAGAAAGAAAGAAAGAAAGAAAAAAAGAAAGAAAAATGAAAATAAAGATTTAAGGAAAGAAAAGGAGAAAAAAAAAAAGAAACAAAAAAAAAAGAAAGAATCCTGTAGCAAGGAATGAAAATAAAGAAAAAGAAAATAAAGAAATGAAGGAAAGAAAGAAAGAAAGAAAAAGAACGAAAAAGAAAAGAAAAAAAAGAAAATGAATGAAAAAGGGAATTTGTTGAAGAAACAACTAAAATCACTTCTGAGAGAAAATGATTAAACCGAAACAGAATTTGGGAAAAAAACAATGAGAGAGAAGAAAAAGGAAAAAAGAAAATTTCAATGAATGAAAAATGAAATGAAATGAAATGAAAAAAAAAAAAAAAAAAGATTTTTTAATAATAAAAAAAAAAAGAAAGAAACCAAAAAGAAAAAAAAAACAGAGAAAAAAAGAGAAGAAATATTAAAGCAAAAATGTAAAAAAAGAAAATGAATGAGAAAAACAAAACTAAAAAGAATGCACAGTAAAGATGAAAGAGAAAATAAGATTAAAGAAAAAGAAAAATAGGAACAAAGAAATGGTAAATAAGGAAGAAGAATAAACAGAAAATTAAATAGTATAAAGGGAAATTAGAACCAGAAAAGAAGAATAAGAAAGAGAATGAAAGAGAAGACAAAAGAAGGAACACTCCAGAAAATTCAGGAAGGAAAAAAAGAGAAAAAAAAAGAGAAAAAATAAAGAGAATAAGAAAAAAGAAAAAATGAATACAAATGAGAAAAGAGCAGAGAAGAACGAATCATAAGATTAATAAAAGAAGATGAAGAAGAAGAAAAAGGACAAAAATCGAAAGAAGAAACAGAAAACAAAATAAGAAAAAGAAGACAACAAAAATGAAAATCCTAATTCATTACAAAAAATAATTGAAAGAAAACAAACGAGGAAACTGCAAAGAATAAAATCGAATCTGAAGATAGAGAAGAAGAAAATGAAAAAAGAAAAGAAGAAATGTTAAAGAAGAAGAGACAAAAAAAAGAATAGGTAAAAGCGAAAGAGAAATAGAATTTAAGAAAAAGAATGAAAATAAGGCAAAAGATAATGAATAGAAAGAAAGAGAAAAGAAGAAGAGAATAAAAAAACAGAATTAAAAAGAAGAAGCAATGATAAGATAAGGGAAAGTAAACGAAGAAAAAGAAAAAAAGGTAATGAAGAAGAAAAGGTAAAAGATAAAGTGAAAGAAAAATGAAAAGAAGAATCGAATAAAATTACAAATGAAGGAAGAATCAGCGTAATTCATGAAGGAAAATAATCGAAAGAAAAAGAAGAAAGAGAATAAAAAGAATAAAAACACAGAGAAAACATCAAAGAAAAGAATAAAGAAATGAAAAGGAAAAGAAAAAGAAAAAGGGAAAAGCAGAAATATTAAAAGACGAATAGACAGAAAGGGAAAAAGAAAAAAAGCGATTCAGAAAAAGAAAAAGAAACGAAAAAAGAAGAAAATTTTAACTGAAGGAAGAATGAACATATTTCATGAAAAAAAATAGAAAGATAAAAGAACAGGAGATTAATATATTCAACGCATTTATAGCATTCGTCAATGTATGGTATAAAGGGTTACTGCACAAGATCTCTAGCTATGAAATCACTGGAATTGTCTTCTCAATTATAAAGTCCTTCTTAACGGGTAGGTCCCTGAAGGTAGTTATTAGTGACTAGTCCTTCGTGGGCCAAGCGGTCAACACAGGCGTTCCCCAGGGTTCGATCTCGATCTAAATTTCTCTTTCTAATTTGTGTAAATAATTTGCCTAAGGATATATTCTGATTATTTGCGAAGATATATACTGATGATACAAAAGACTCATGTCCGAACCTCCAAAATTCTCCATGACTAGAGGTTGGCAGCTGATGTATCTTTTAACTTATCTTTAACAGCTGTCGAGGAAGGAGCGACCTGGCTGGCTACATTCAATGGCACGGAAACCAAACTAGTGACGTTCCATTATCACCGAGCGGAGCCTGAATTTTCACGATGAACGGGTGCTCCCTCAGAGAGGTACAGTTCCTTGAGCACTCGTTGGGACTTAACCTAGACCTCAAGTGGAAAGCGTCCACACGAAACAATGCTAAAAACGTTAGAAAAAAATGGCCAGTTCCATATAGAGATCAATTATGTACCTCACCATTACTGCTGTCCTTTACAAGAAGAAAGGCTGATCGAAAATTGAGTTATAAGGTCATATAGGTCAGGTGCTATCCAGTCTTGCCTTTCTTGTCTTGATAGACTTCAAAAGCGTCTCTGCGTCTTTTTGGGTGATTAATTATTTTTCACCCTACAACTACGTTATTACAGACCGCACAAAACTCTCACTAACGCTATTTCCATAAAAAAAAAGTGTTCGGAATAATTATCTTCCTTAGTTACACCAGTTCTAACTCTCAAGGCTAAGATCTGCAGTGTCACGCACATTGCACCGAACCACATTTATTCCTCTCGAGTCCCATTAAAGGAAAGAGTTCCACTCGAACAGCTTCTTTCTACGAACCACTGCTTTGTGGAAACGACTTCTATGAGAATGCTTCCTAGATCACTACCATCTTAACAAGTCAAGTGCCACCCGTTATATTCCCCAAATATCCCTATAAACTGTACTTCTTATTATGCAACCTTTTACCACGAGTGTCTCTTGGATCTTATACGGGATCAACATCATTGTAAAAATAAATAATTCCATAAATAAATAGCTATTTGTTTTTTTATATTATTTCTATTATTTTTAAACTCGATATCTCCAGCGATACTTATGTCAGGTTCGAACTGCAACCGTTCAGTTACAACTGGGGTAATTTTTAGACCGAAACGAAAAATGTTCTCACTCTCCTGTAATTCATTATTATTTTTTTTTCAAAAACGAAATCAGTGGTAAAAATGGACCTTCCCTAAGGTACTTGACTTTATGAATTTAAACGCAGTACTAGATTGACGGCTAGGTCGCTTCATTTTACAGTTGAAATGGTCAGAAGTAACTGTAAGTTCTATGCTAACCGTTTCTGTTCTCTCGCTTCTGGCTTGTGGGACTCTCTTCCGCTTTCTTGCTTTCAAGTCAAGTTTGATCTTCAAAAATTTTAAAGTAATGTCACTTGTTATCTTCTGTCTTGTTCTTTTATTGGTTTCGCTACCGATTTTTTTTTCTTTTTCTCATATTCTTACACACTCAGTAGCCCTCTACGTCGTAGTGGCTTTATTGCCTAAAAAAAGATATTCTCCCTGTAGTGACCTTGTTCCTATATGTCAAAGGCTTTATTATATGACTAGTTGAGAGGACTTGTCCGATTGCAGATGCACCCGTTCATATACAGCTGCACTATTTTTTTTTCTCCTAAAGAAAAATATCTATTTTCCCATACTCGCAATTTATTATTATTTTTCTCAAAAGGATAAAAAAAATAATGCTACCAAGACTCCATATATCTAAAAGCAGTACTAGAGTGGCGGCTAGGTCTCATCCTTTTACAGGTGAAATGGTTAGATGCAACCGTAAGTTCTATGCTAATAGTTTCTTTTATCGCACTTCTCGCATGTGGAACTGTAATCCGACTCCTTGCTTTCTAGTCAAATTTGATCTTCAAATAATGAAATGTAATGTCAATTGTTATTTTCTGTCTTCCTATTTTCTATTCTTTTATTGTTCTTGCTCCTTAATAATGTTTTTTTTTTACATTTTGTTATATTCGTACGCACTCAGTAACACTCTACATCTTAGTGGCTTTATTGCCTTACTTAGGGGAATATTTGAAAAGATTTAAAATTGATGATTTTATCAACAATCAATCATTAAAAAAACGAATTTAAGAGGATCAGTAAAATAATATTACAAGGGATTATCTCTGATTCTGACTGTTATCCTCATCTTCATTGCCATATTCACGACGATTCGGGCTTCTTCGGGATCTGTCTATATCTCTGAGATGAGGTATTATGATTATTTACATTATTTATAGTTACTCAGACCGTTATCCTCATCGTCATTGTCATATTCGCAACATTTATCAAGGGCACATGGCCCATGGATAAAGACGTTGGTTAGATCCAGTGAGTTGTGAATTCAATACCAGGCCACAGCATTGGTGTACCAAAACCTGGAGAGTTGAGTTAAAGCCAAATAACAGACATCCGGAATAGGTATGGCACGGGGAACTATATCAATCTACTCCAGTGGACGAAATAAAGGCTTCAGCTCGAAATTCCAATCACCTGAAGAAGACCGGAGAGTACAACGGCCCAAACGTTGTGAATATGGCAATGAAGATGAGGAAAACGCTCCAAGAAATGTAAATAGTGCAAGTTAGAGATTATTTAATGAATGCCAAGCATAAGACAATGGAGAGACCTCTGGGAAATGTATATTTTAGTACAGTAAAATTAGAAAACATGACAAGCGTTTATTCATGAAATAGAACTTTAAAAACAAAGGTTACATCCACCAGGACGTTATTTGGGGGTCAAAAATGAATGTATGGCCATCGCTACCCAGTGTCGAAATACAGTGTTGTATCGTAATGATTTTGTATGGCAAAATAGAAATGCGATAGTTGAATTTGGTGTTTCTCAAGGATCGTTTGACGGGGCGTAGATATCGGAACTCGTGGACATGTACATACCAAAATAATGGGCTTGTGGCCGACTGAACGTTCGCTTTCTGACCATGAGACCCGGGTTCTTCTTAATGTTACCGCAGTTGGGCCGAGATTGATCCCAGCGTGCGGCGGCACCTTTGGAAAGTACCTTACAACCATACCACGGATTAACCCAAGCTTTGTGAGAGAAATTGGGTAGACGCAACTCTTGGGGGCCGTCTGAAGCCTTACTAGCACGAAGCCACAAGTCATCGTGGCCGAGAACTTGAGCATGCTGGCCTTGTTCAAATTGTTGATCACGCTAGATAACACATTCTCTTCCAGAAACTATAACTAAGGTCTGTTCAGCATAGTTGCAGTATAAATCGGAGAAGGGCTCTGACACAAAATGTGCCTGGGCGAGAGTCTGCAATAGGGATTAGCTAGCCGCCCTAGTAGACGGGTATCCTCGAATACGAGTGGACAGCTATTATTAAATATACATTCCAAAAGAAATAATGATAGTATATCTGTATAGCTGTTTAATTCTGATCATACATAAAAGAGTTCATTGATTGATTGATCTATTTTCTAGGGATTATCCACAATTTGCAGGTTATATAAAGCCAGAAAATATTTTTAAATTGTTACAATTTTCTATTTTCGAAATAATAATGGTTTAGTAATAAAACTCTTACTAATTAACCCCTTGTTAGGGGTAAAGAGATGGTTTGTTTTATTTTCTCTTTATTAGTTTGGAATTTATAAAGTCAAACATTATGGCCGCTTTTGTTACTGTGTAGTGATGTTTAAAGGGTTGTCATAGCGTAGGTTTTTCTTATGTTCATACATGCTGGTTTTTAGATTGCGAGAAGTTTCGCCAATATAAGTTTTTTTACATTGCAATCATTTTATTTTGCCAACTATAAACACACGTAAAAAATACTACATTACACGGCCAAAACTATATTAAATCCATACTTAAAGAATCTTAAAGTATATTTATCTGCCACTATTTACTGCGGACTAACTCCAAACATAAATAATGCCTACTCCACACACACACACACACACACACACATATATATATATATATATATTATCCTTCTTAAAACACACACACACACACACACATATATATATATAATATATGTGTGTATGTGTGTTTGTGTGTGTGTGTGAGAAGTAGGCATTATTTATGTTTGGAGTTAGTGTGTGTGGATACATTATCATCCGAATACCGCATAAAGAACTAGTTGGTTGGTTAATTGGTTGTGTTGTTCATCAGCATATTGTTATACTGGGACACACCTATTCTATTGTTAATAGACTCTCCCACCTATAATAAGTAGTAGTAGTAGATGTCGCGGGGTCGCTCAGTAAGTTGGTCAGTCAGTCGACGTCGGACATTAAAGTATCAGCCACCACAACTAGATTGCTGCGTCATTAACTAATTATATCAAGTCCCTAACGTTTTGTACGTCGAACCTATTTTAGGACCGACTTAGTGAAATACAAGCCTCCACTGTGAAACTGCTCTATAACACATATCAACCTCTATGCGCTATTTAATGCCGAAATCTAAATATTTTGTAAGCAATTTTATTGTTTGTGTTTTTAAGATAATAACAGTTTTAGTAATACAAGTGTTGTAACCTAGGGAAGGTTACTGAATAGAATAATCACACGAAGGTTGGTAATGAACGATAATACTTAGGATAAGGACAACACATATAAGATTCGCCAGCAGCGCGTGAAAGTAGTCAACTGCTAGAAGTCACGTGAATTCCATAATGAATCTCCAACTGCAGGATATCTACCAACCACGGTCAGATGTGGCACAAGGCCGAATTTAATGTGGTGTTCCGAGCCCGTATGCTCAGCCAAAAATTCCCCTTAGATCTCGTATAAAACGTGGCCAGTTAGCTGTTTCCCGAGACGGAACTCGACATAGACTCATCTGGGGAGCCTCTCTACCCGAAGGCAGAGAGTTTGGCCAGCACAGCTGGAGACGAATCTCCAACTGCACACCAACATATAGTATTTGCTACTGTATTTATGTGAATGAGGATATGCCCATTATCGTTCTTAGGTACGCTTTAATAACAAGTATTACTAATTAAACCATAGATGTGAGGAGAAGCAGTGGATTCATACCTTTTCCAAAGGTATTTGCGCGGCGGTGAATATAACGAACCCAACTGGAATTGGAACTCAGCTCTCCGATTAAAAATTGCGCCCCATTAACTATTACGCCACTCGGACATTTAGGCTTACATCACCTGATATTCCCAGGCGGTCACCCACTTGACTGGTCAAGGAGTTTCTTAATTTCGATGATCTTACAGAAACTGGCGTTTAAACATGATGTGGCCGTAAGCTAAGATCAAAGAAGGGAACGTGATTTAAGAAGAAAGAGAGTGCTGAAATTATTCAAAGCACCTGGCTTCAGTATAGAGGCCTCGGAGGGTTTCAAAGGTGTTCAACAACTATTTGATAACAATGTTTAAGATCGAATAAAGCAAGGAGTAACCTGCCATATGTTGTTCATAATGACAGTCGTCTTGAGTAGAGAATCCAGAGGTTAGCAGTGAATATCTTGAAGACAGTAGCAGAGCATAGTTCGTCCTTCTGTTTCTCTTCGCCTGACAAGCTGGACTGGACATTCGGGTAGAGTAGACAAAATGGCCGCCTTTATACACGACGGATTGAATATTCTACGTCTTCTGATTGGTTAACCTTCTATTGGTGGACTATAAAGTGAGTCAAATCATTTTGGGCTAGCTCACTAGTTACATATATATACACAAAAAACTGCAATACCATCGCCCTCACCCATCATTAGAGAAAATGACAATTGAGATCAACCAGCTGATCCATGATAGGTCGGATCTTGACTAAAATTCAATGTTGGAGTTTTAATATTTTTTTATACCATTCTGTCTCACGTGTCTCTTGGTGGTCAAGAAGATTCCACTGATTGTGATAAGAGGACTACGTGACCAAAACACCTGCCTTATACCATTACTATGTATAAATGCAAATTGATTTGTAACCCGAAACATATTCAACCTAAACACTTAGACCAACCAACAACTCGGGATATCCTCACCTCCTCTTTCACATCTACCCCATCATTCCCTGTAAGATTTCGTCACCTGAATAATTATTCCAGCAGTCTAAGACGTTTTAATTTATAGACTGACAATCGAGTGAAACAGTTGGAGATCATATTTTGGATACCAATTTCTCAGCAGTTTCTTGACAGAATCCAAAGAATCTGAAATCTAATCGACCCTGACTTGGCATCTCGATTTCAGCCACTTTCTCACTGGCTTAGCGTGTCTTCCCGTTGTCTTTTCTACAAAAAGAAAATATGGCTACTACTTCAACAAGCTTTTTTCCCTGGTGCCCAGACTACGTTCGTTTGAGTAGGCTACTTGCTTGGCATCTAGGTCTCACTCTTTTGCTGTTGAATTAAATGTAACCACAACTTCTACTCCAAAAATTCTTCTCACATAATTCTTAAAAAACTCCCATCAGTTTATTATAAAATCTGATAACTACAATCTTCCAAAATTTAAATTCAACATCAATTGCCATCTCTATTTTCTTGAACCCTGTTCAGCTTTTATCCTTTCCTTGGTCGCTACTATACCCAGTCTTTTCTCTCAGATTCATTCCCTGTAATCCCCGAAATACTAGTAGCATTCTTGCCTTGCTTGGGGTGAAAATGTTTTAAAAAAGATACTTTCTGACTGTTCGGGCCTCAACTTGTTCATCCGTGGTTGACGTTTTGGGATGACCTGACCCAGGGTCATCTTCTGTGCTGTCCTTTTCCCGCTTGAATTCTGCAGCCCACTTCTTCCCGGTTGCATAGGAAGGGCAATCTTTGTCAAGTTTCTCTACTATGTTCTCATGGATTTCTTTGGGTGTCGTACCTTTCTTTTGCAAATATTTTATGACTCCTCTGGCCTCTGTTTTGTCCATATTTAGATCTGTCGCACACCTTTCACTTTTGTCTGGGCCTCATCTGCACAGAAATTAAGATAAAGAAATTTGAATTAGTTTTTTTTCTATTTTTATAATAAAATTACTGTGTTTAAAACCAAACTGTTCAGCTATGGCTCTTTCTTTCTGGGTGAGGCTTAGAACTTTTTGAACGACACGCGTATATCCACATATGGACGTTGGGAATGTTCTGAATGCAGTTCTTTTCCCCACACCCGTACGTTAATTTGAAGGACGTTTATCAATAAATGATTATAACCTCCAACGGATTCTTGCAATCTAAAATATTTTCTGGTTTTAAATAACTTGAACAGTGTTGATAAGCCCGTAAGAAATGAATGAATCAATGAATTCTTTCATCTATCATCAGAATTAAACCGTTACACTAATAAAGGTGACGATCAGTAATGTGTAAAATCCCATTTATTTATTTTAGTATGTACAGGCCCACGAGTTCCTATATAAACGCTCCGTGAAACAATTCTTGAGAAACACCAAATTCAACAATCGCATTTCTATTTTACCATATAAAATCATTATCATGCAGCACTGGATTGCGTCACTGGGTAACCATGGCCGTGACGTACATTTAACCAAGAGATATTTGGCTGAACGGACACTTGGCCGATTGGCATTTCACCGAAAAAGTACAAGTGAAAATATTAACATGCAATACTTTAAGTATTTTAATTAGCAGTATTATAAGGTAGAATAGAACTAATAATTACTACTGAATTCCAAGTGATTAAATTACTAAATCTAAATTTAAACTTAAAATTGTTATGGGGTTCACCCCTTTTTCCTACAAGTGGACTCGACCAGTGTGTATTTGTACTACTGCCGGTGAATACCCGGGAGTCTGAAGTAGGTAAAGTAATAGAGAAAGTGAGAGTGTGAGGTAACCGCTTTGTAGGAGTCACAGTTGCGAGCACGTAGACTCAGAAGGAAGTCATACTTCGATACTGAATTTCCCAGACGGTATATATATTATTATTGCTACTAGCTGCATTTCTGGATCTACTAACCGTATTACCAATTGTATTATTACGTCAATACATTTATTTGCTATATTTCATTCCTGCGTTTGTCATTCATTTGAGACCGGGTTTCATCTCGGAATCCACAACAAAGATTTTTTTTTCTTATTTCAATATTTGTTCATTGAAATTAGTATTTTTAAAAATGTTTGATGTATTTCATTAAAAAAAAAAAAAAAGGTGACTTTATTTAAATTTGAATTTAACATAAGATAAAAGCGCCAGTTCATTTTAAGATAATGATCATTTTCGTGGAATTGAACAAATTTCAAGGGAAAAGCTTAGTAATTTTCATTGTAGGAAAATGAGGAAATTTATTAAAAATACTTATAATCTTACAGTAATATTTGAATTAAAAATAATATATACAGAGGCCAGTTTTAAAAAAACCTTCGAAAAAAAATCGAAAAATAAACGAAAAGTTATAAATTAATTAACATTAAATAAATATAAATATAAAAAGCACATTAATATATAAATATTTATTAACGCATAAAGAGAAATGAAATACATAATAGTACGCAACTATATCAAATATTTAAATATCCATTCGGTTAAAAGAGAATTATATATCTGTCGACCAAATATACCCAAGTACCCGATGGGTTCACATTCATTTTATTTTTTAACCTCGATATACTCTTTGGTTGATAAACCAAATCAATCAATCTTTAAACCGCAGCCGGTTAAGTGAATAATGATGATGATATTGATTTGGATGATTTTTGCTGAAAATTTTAATGATGATTATTTCAAATTTAAGTTATAACGAATACTTTATTTTTATTAGATGCTCGTGATTTTCCTTGAAAACCATAGTATCAGCGTAAAACCTTTGAACCTCAACATTAAATAAATAAAATGGTCTCTCTTTTTTTCTAATTAATATAATAATCTGAGTTAAATAAAAAAAAAAAAAACAGAATGATAAAAGCATTTTTTATACAATTATCTCGTTTTTAAAATGATGTTAAAAACATAAAAACGAGAAGTTTAAAATTAAAGACATAAATAGAAAAATGCATATTCGCTGTTTGTATTTATTTTAAATAAGGAAGTGTCATTACATGCATTATTATTGGATGCAGTTAAGTAAAGAATCAGTTTTATCAAAAATATGTTTATTTTAAATACAACTGTACTTTTACTACAGTAAATGATATATAGTTTTCAACGGAGTTTTTATGGAAATTTTTGAAATTACTGGTTTAATTTTTTATAAAATTTTGTATAATGCGAATTTAAAATTCGCTTCAAACATTAATTTCCACACACAATTTGACACAGTATATACGGTATGCCATATTTATTGGTTTAAGAAAATATAATATATATATATATATATGTCTTTTCTTTCAAAATTTCTTTTGGAATTACTTAACAAAATTAAGAGATCTATTTGCTCGGAATGTTGGGAAATCGGATGAGAATGCTAGTTTGAATACCCGCTGAGTGAGACCAAACATGAAAATTATTTAATAATATACCCTTGTTATTTTCATCAATTTATATTTTCTTTCCAGTTTTCGGATCAAAATATTTCAGGATTAACACTTTAGTATTTATTAACAAAAAATAATGTATCTATCAATATTGAATATTTATGCAAATATATATTAAATATCACAGTAAATTTTTTATTATATACATTTAGCAGGTGTCATGAGAGTTGCATTAGACCAGCGTATAAATTTAAAAAAATATAATATTTATTCTATTAAATTTAAATAAAAAAAAAAAAAAAAACGATTGTTTTAATGAATTGAAATTTAAAAGCGATATAATATATATATATAAAAATTTTAAGAAATGTTGAACAAATTGTAATTTTAATTCTTGGGATCTAAAGCAAACGTACGGCAATCTTGTTTTTAGAAATATTGGCGCTAATATGTCAAAACTTGAAACGAAATGAAAATAACGCATATATAGAAAATTTACGAGAAACAAAAAATAGTGAGAGCATTATATATGCGAAATAATTAAAAATAAAATATATAAACGCGTTTTTTTTTAAATTATTATTCTTTTTTGTTAATTAATATAAACAGGAATTCACTCTCTAACGCATGCGTAAGCCAAATTTGTTCCACCATTTTTTTAAAGCTTTCTGGCAATACGTACAGACACATACGTAATATTTTGAATGGATTATTTTTATCCGTATTTATGTCATATTAATATAAACGATATATTTTTCAAAATAAACAGACAGAATAAAAGTTGGTAAATATATTTAAAAATTTAAATTTAATAGATAATTATAATTATTAAATATAGATTTACTGTCTTAAATCGAGACGTCTGTTATCAATGAAACTGTTTTAATAACACATACACTGAATTTAGAACTTTCTAATACATATACACATAAATAAATATATATATATATATATATATATATATATATATATATATATATATATATATAAAATAAATAATTTTGAAGGTTAAAAGTGATCTCTATAAAGAAACCCGGAAATAAAAGATATAAAATCAAAAACTTAACAAATTATAATGGACTTAATAAATTAAAAAAGACCAAACCTGGATGTTATCAAAAAAAACACGGATAATTTATTATTTTTTCTCCGGTAAAAAAAATTTATCTTTGGAATAAAATAAAAAACATACAAAAATTATTTTTATAATGAAAAAAAACGACACACACAAATTTAGAAAACATTTTAACACACACACAATGAAAATAAATATATATATATATATATATATATATATATATATTTATATATATATAATAATGAAAGAGGTACTTTGGGTTTTTTTTAATTTTTTTTATTTTATAATATTATTTTTATTATTAAATACGTTATTTTTAAAGATTTTTCATTTAAAAAATATATATATGAAAAAAAAATATTAAAAAATTACATTTTTTATTTTCAAAATATTTATGAAATTATATAAAGAAAAAAAAAGTATTTTTTAACCGACAGGAAATTTTTAAACATTTCTCCTACACGGAAACTTAAGATTTTAAATTTGATGTATATTAAAAAGGCTAATAAACAGAGGAAGCATCTTAACATAATCAAAAACACATTGTTTTCAAATTTTTTGTTAAAAAAAAAAATTTGATAAAATTTTTAATGATGTTTTTCATATTATATTTAAAAATAAAATGAAAAAGATAAGTCTGAAAATTATTTTAACTTTTTTATATTTTTTTGAAAATTATTTTTTTTTTTTTTAAATAAAATTAAATTTTTAAAAATAATTTGTTTTTTAAATAAAAACAATTTTAGATTTAATATTTGCCAAAAAGGACAAATATTAAATAGAAAATTTTTTCTTATTTCATATTTTTTTTAATTCATTAAATATTTGTTTAAATTTAAAAAATATTTAATTTTTAAATTTTTGTATTTTAGGTAATATAAATATTTTTAGAATTTATTTTAAAATAAATAATAAATTATATATATATAAATATATATATATATATATATATATATATATATATATATATATATATTTAAAATAAATATTTTAAGATATATAATCAACTTTAAAATATATATATTTTTGATTTTTACAATATTAATTCTCAATGTAAATCCAAATAGAGCATTAATATTATAAATTAATTGATGTTTAAAATATGGTTTATTTTGCTACACAGTTCTGTTATGTTTTCAAAATGGATTTTAACGAATGAATTTAATTTTGTAATTAAATTAAAGAAAAACATTAGTTCCATCCTTATTTCAAATATCTGATTTTTGCATAAAAATATAAATAAAATATATATATATATAATAATCAATATTGTATTTGAAAAAGCAATTTTCATTTTTCTTTGGTGTTTTTATGATTAATTTAATTTACTATCGATTTATTTTATTAAATTTTCTATGCACTTTTTTAGATAGACAAAAAAGCCTGGAAGAAATTTCAAGAAGGTTAAAAAAATGTTACATTTTTGAAGCTTTTTTTTTAACAAAAAAAAAACTAATTCACTTTTTATATCGGATTAATTTTAACAATAATTTTATTTAAATATATTATATATATATATAAATATAAAAATAATATCAAAATTAGAATATAAATATATATATTTGTGTAAATTTAGAATATACAAAAATATTAATTATCCAGGTTTTTTTATTTTCACATTTAATTTAACAAAATTACTTTTTAAAAAAAAACAAAAATAACAAAATTTGATTCAAAAAATAAAAAAGAAATTGGTTGAATAACATCAACACAGATCTAGTTATTATGATGATTAAATTTAACAAAATGATATTGAAATTATTTTTTTTTAACAATTTGAAAAAATTTCATAAAAAACATAAACAAAAGCTTAACATTCTGTTTTTTTTTTTATTAGTTACCCACATTAAATTATATTCATTTATTATTTTGCAAAATTATTTTAAAATTGGACGAAACATTAAAAATATAATGACTATGTTATTTAAAATATAATTTTAATATAAATATATATATATATATGATATATATATATATATATATATATATATATATATATATATATATATATATATATATATATATATATATAAATTCATGAATCATTCATACAAAAAACAAATATAGAGGTTAATGATTTAAATGGCGAGAATACATCTTCGCAAACAATATAAATAAGATACACCAACCCCGAACCTGTATATGAATGATATGATCCTCTGTTTATAAATTCCAGTTGCATAAGGTCTTTTTTATTTTTTTACAAGCTTTCGTCTGTTCCTACAGACATCATCAGGTATGGAAATAGATTTTGTTCTTGTTTTTACTTCTTGGTAATAAGAGGACAACAAAAAAAATAGAGATGTAATATGAAAAAATGCTATGAGAAATGTGTTATTGTTTTGGAACGTGCGGTCGCAACGCTGAGTTTGAATTTAAATTTTAAGGTTGTGCGTTTTTTACAAATATATAATAAGAGAAATTTTTTTTACTGGTAGATTTTCCGTCAATGTGGCATGAACTATATTGTTCAATAATTACAGTAATGTCACACTTATTATCCGAAAGTTGCACGTTGGATCAGTTATTTTAATTTCAATTAAAAAGGTGCAATTATAATTTATAAATTCATGAATCATTCATACAAAAAAAAAAAAAAATATAGAGGTTAATGATTTAAATGGCGAGAATACATCTTAAAAAAATATAAATAAGATACATCAATATATGAACCTGTATATGAATGATATGATCCCTGTTCATAAATTCCAGTTGCATAAGGTCTTTTAATTTTAATTTTTAGTTTTTTTTTACATTACCCCAAAAAAACAAGAATAAAATCTATTTCATATATGAAAATGTCTGAAAGGAAAAGAGACGAAACCTTTTAAAATTTAAATTAAAAAAATATGAGTATATTTATTGCGCAGTAACCAATTTTAAGACGAGACCAAATCTTATTATAGCGTATATATTTTTTTATATAAAAAAAATATCCATATATATATAAAATTTGATTCAAATATATATATCTATAATTTATTTCCATGAAAATATTAGAAAACATATATCAAATATTTTTACGTCTGAAACTTAATATATAGCAGATATAGATAAATATATTTTACCAACCAATGTCAATAGGCGGGGTTTTTTTTTAATTTTTATTATTTGTTTACATTTTGTAGATAAATGCAGAACTATATTATTTAAATGTTTATATCATCCAATAAATTTTAACAATATTTTTTTGAAAGAGTCTTTGAATTTTTTATCTTTTAAATTTCTCATCCAAACGCAATATAGAAAGTATCTGTTATATTATTTGAGATGAGCATATATATGATACATTAACTATTTACATTATTTGGATTATAATATTGTTAAATTTTTATATATATATTTATTACAACGTTTTGAATAGTAATATATATATTTATATAATTTAATATATCTGTAAAAATATTTCTGAAATAAATAATTTATGTAAAACAAGGTTATTTACATTATTCAGACAATTGTCATCATTTTTGTTATATGATTACAACGTTCCCGCCGTTGTACGCTCCGGCCTTCTTTAATATATATCTATATTTCTTAGATTTTTATTTGTACACTATTTATTTGTCAATATTACAAATCATTCTAATTTATATTTATTTATTTAAACATTTCGGCATTTATATACCCGGTCTTCTTCAGATGATTGTAATGTCGAACTGAACCCTTTATTTCGTTCACTAGGGTAGACTGTTCTAGTTCCACGTGTCATGTTTAATGGATGACCGTCTGCTCGGACTCAGGTTGACTGCTGACCTGAGATGGAACAAATACATTGAGTCAAGTGCTTCGTCCACCGCGAGGAAAGTTGGCTCTCTGTGCCGCGCCAGGAAATTGTTTCTCCCCGGAATCGATACTTCAAATATACAAATCAACCATTCGTCCTTGCATGGAGTATTGCTGCCATATATGGTCGGGGGTACCTTCTGTTTACCTCGGAGTTCTTGACAAGATCCAGAGACGGATATGTAATATAATTGGCCCTGATCTGGCATCTCGTCTACAGTCACTCTCTCACAGAGACGCGTCGTCCTCTCTCTTTTTTTTTCTACAAATACTTTCATGGTAATTGCTCCGATGAGCTGCTTTCACTGGTTCCCAGACTCCATGAATTCAAGCGCCCTACGAGGCTGGCATCCCGCTCCCACCCTTACACTGTAGAGAAACTTTTAAATGTAGCCGTCTCTTCTACTCCAATAGCTTCATACCTCGCACCTCTCGCCTGTGGAACACCCTTCCCAATTACTGTTTCCCTGAGAGCTATAATCTCCAACTATTCAAATGTAATGTCAATCGACATCTCCAGTTACCTTGATCTATCCACTATCCCTCTCCTCATCCTTTCTTCTATCACTCCTATCTGCTCTTGCTCCAAATCTTCTGCAACCCCCTGCATCCTAGTGGCTTCACGCCTTGCTCGGGGCGTAATGCTTAAAAAAAAAAAAAATAAAAAAAAAATTTATATTATAAATGTATTGAACTCACATTTTTTCTTTCATTTGTCACTGGATCTTTTTTAAGCGTCTTTATCCACTGTGTCATGTGTCCTTGAGGAAAACATGGCAGAGTGGCATCTAATAAAAATTTACACAATGGAACTAGAACAGTCTACCCCATGAGCAAAATAAAGGATTCAGTTCGACGTTCCGTGTCTGAAAAAAACGGATTTCGTACAACGACCGAAACGTTTAAGAACAAATATGACAACTAAGATGAGGACAATTGTCCGAATAATGTAAATATTGCCAACCTACAAAGTTTTGATCATTTTTCAGAGAAAAAATCTGTTGAATCCATTTTGATAGATATTTTCATATATATATATATATATATATATATATATAACAGCATGAGATAATTGTCCACCTCACAAAATGTTTAATATCTAAAAAAACAATAAACTACTTGAACTCAATTTTTGGAGGTTTTTCGTTCCTCAAATAGGTAAATTGAAATGTGGTTTATTAATTTTTCTCTCATGTGACCAAATTTTAGCTTGCTGGGAAAATTTTATTCTGAATTTTTCTATGAAAATTTAGAGACACATGTTCGATATTATGGATATTTTTTTTTTTTTGTAAAATGAAACAGGTAAACTTTTTAATAATGTCGGCTATCAATAAAAAAACTTTTTTTAGTTATATATATATATATATATATATATATATATATATATATATATATATATATATATTTTATTTTGAAAATAAATACATACATATGAAAAAAATACTCTTATTTAATCAAAAATATTTTTAGAAAAAAAAAAATTACAAAAAAAAGAATTATTTTAAAATCTCTCAATGTTAGGACAAAAGTTCATTTAATCTTTTCATATATATAAATCTTTTATATATATATATATATATATATATATATATATATATATATATATATATATATATATAAAAGTTAAACATAATAATCTATGGTCAATATAATTTATTCCATTGGAATTAAATACGATCCAATTCATCAGACATACAAATTCAAAAGAAAACAGAAAAAAACTATTTAAATTCATTTAAAATATAATTTAGATTTCTGAGTGTATGAACGTTTAATGGATCTAGAATGGAAATGAAAATTTGACAGAGAGAATTTTTTTTTTCAATGAAAACCATGGAATATTTTTGTTTAAAAATAATTTGAATTTATATTATATTTATATATATATATATATATCAATATATATATATATATATATATATATATATATATAAAAAGGATAACATTTTGAAACAAATACATTTTTTAAAGCTTTGAAAATTTCGAAATATGCCATTTTCAAAAAACAAACCAAAACAAAAATATCGACAGATATCAACAATTTCATTATTTATATTATTAAATATGTTATCCTGCATCTAAATTTCCATATTCACAACGTTTATATATGTTTCTATTCAGGTCTTCGTATATTGGAATTTTATAAACTGAACATTTATTTCGTCCACCGTGGTAGACTGTTCTAGTTTTACAATACCATGCCTCTTCCGGATGTTTATCAGTTATAGAAACTAGATTAACCAACCCTTGATTTTTAAAAATCAATGATATATTCTTACAGCAATTGAACTCAAAAACTCTTTTTAAAATAGTCATTTTTTTATCTAACCAACGTCTTGATCTTTTGATCTACTGATGTTGCTACATGCCTTACTTCTTGCCTATTCACACTCACGAATTTTTTCTAAGCTTTATACTAAACATTAAATCTGTTAAAAAAAAAGAACTAAACAAAATGAACATAAAACGATCAGCTTAAAAAAAAGGACACGTAACTGGAAAAACCGAATGAAAAAGAATGTTAACAACAAAATTTTTTCACACCCAACCCAGTTCTGCGGAATCAGAATCAACGTTGAGTTTAAGCAAAGCGAATGAGCCAATTGGAGTAAAGTGCCATGCAGATTTAAATTTTTCCCACTTGTGACGAATGCAGCTATCGATTTTTTTTTGCATGCTAACATTCTTCTTTAACATTTGTGTCAGTCAAAATGTTGGCTCTCACGCTGGCCAATAGAACCTTCCTGCCTATTCGTGGCAGCCAGCTATAGGGCTCTCACTCTGGCCAGTAGAAAATGGCCGCAAACAACATGAAAACTAAAGAAGCATGAAAAAATCGATTTGTTTTCCACTATCGATGGAAGTAAATATAAATGCAAAGTCGGTCATGGGCTTATAATAAATTTGGAGCATGTGCATATAAATTTTGGTGCAAATCCAATCGAAAATTTCATTGCATTTAAACACACACACACACACACACACACACACACACACACACACAAAACGCATCCTAATTTTTATAGATAGAATCATTTTTTTATTTTGTATTTTTAAGCATTGATGATAATTTATTGAATTTTAGTTACTTTGAGTTTAAAGATTTTAATTCAGATGATGCTTGTTTAAAATGTTAGGAAATTATCAATAAATTTAAAATATCATATTGTTAACATTTATTTTTCTGAATAATATATTGTCTTATGGATACCTGTACTTTAAAAACCGACAAGTTTATAGACACATAAAAAAAATATATTATTTTTGAAATACTGGGATAGGTGAATTGCAGCGTGTTTTTTTTTCTATTTATGATTAGGAAATACAATTTTAATTAAATAACAATACCATTTCACCGAAAGGCATTAATACATAATTTTAAAAGATTTAAATATACATAAAATTATTCTAAATAAAATTTAAAAACAAAACAATTATAAAATTTTATTTTAAGACATTATTCTTCAGCAATATAGTTTCATCTTCATACCATTTAAAAGTTTTTTTTAATTAAATAATGTCTTATTTTTAATTCATTTGTAATTTTACGATTTTGAATAGATTTTCTGTAATTTGGGAGACATATTTCGAATCAGAAAAAATATGATAAATCTTTCTCTCGAAGACTTGTTCTTATAACTAATATAAACAATAAGAGATACACAAATGAATTTCGAAAAATGTCATAGAATTAGATGTGGGCGGTGACAGATGTAAAAAAGAAATACCAAGATTTTTAACAAAGAAAAAATTTAAAAAACAATTTAGATTAATTTCTAAATAAAGTCCTAAAAAGTTTCATTGACATCCGAGAATTTTCCATTTCTTCAAGAGTTTCTAAATTATTCATCTTTAACCACAAAAAGACGCTTTATAAATTTACCATATAAAATTTATATTTCCAATCTGCGCAAGAAAAACAAGTTTTAATGCCAAATATCCAATTTCTAGATTTAAAAAAATAATTCATAAAAAATGATTGAGTTCTCTTTTTTTTTTCTTAATATATAACGGAAACATTTTTTGAAATTTTGTTTTTATTAAGTTTTTCTGCATGTTTTCATCTTTTTTATTGAATTTTTGGAGATACCTACTTCAAAGAAATATGAAAGTGTTAATTAGTGTATTTTAAATAAAATTTCCAAATATGAAACAGTAAATTGTTAGACTACGCTTTGAACCATTTTATCTTAGAGGAATTCTAATGGATTTTTATAACACTATTGGAGTGTTTTGAGCTTAAAGAATGTATTTAGTTCTAAGTTGAAATGATGATCCCTCAGCCTGCTGTAAACTCCTGATCCAATGAATCTAAACTGATCCCTTTTTTAAAACTTATTCTCCTTTCTCTTGATGGTTCTTGAATGGTTTTTGAAGATGGAAGCTAGAAAATGAATGTTGGTACCATTACTGAAGGCCTGAATGATTTTTTTCCTCTCAACATTGCTCATCTAGGAAGATATGACAACAAAACAATTTTAACCTAGTCTCTTTCATTGAATAACTCAAAGTGTTTCTTCAGTGGTTTTTATAAAAATAGTGCCAAGATGGCAAGAAATATATATTATCTTAAAACCCCTGGAAAAATGAGTTCAATTAGTTTAGTATTTTTTTTTTAGATATTAAACATTTTGTAGGATGGACAGTTATCTCATACAAATATATATATATATATATATATATATATATATATATATATATATATATATATGAAAATTTATATCAAAATATTTCAGATTTTTTTTACAGAAAAATGATCAAAACTTCCAAGGCTGTGTTTGGATGAGAAATTGTTTATTTATCAATATTCAATGACTTCCAAAAATTGTTACAGATCAGAGATTATGGCTACACACAGATATTTTACATTTAATAATATAATTTTTATTTATTAATCTATTTTAATTTGATAAATTATCTATGTATTTATTTATTCTAAATATTAGCCTGGTTATCTTTTTTCTCTTTTAAGAATAGAAATATTTGAAAAAAATACAGGTCGTAAGTTATCATCTTGTCAAAATCGATAGTATATCCCTCATAAAACTTTCGCTTAAATAAAGTTATTTTTTTTCATTTAATAAGTACGCCATTGTTAAGATCTAATGACGAGGCAGAAAGAATTATATTTATTTCCGCTTGATTTTTATCACATGAAACGCTGAGTAAGCAGATTTTGATATTATTTAATGAATAATATTATTATATAATATTGCGCCTCTATCGAATTTAACATTGATCGCTGATTCTATTTTATATGAATATTTTTAGCTTAATTCTTTTTTTCTTCTACTTCTTTTGCCCCCTCTAAATCCCTCTATATCTCTCTCTCTCTCTATATATATATATATATATATATATATATATATATATATATATAATTTAAAAAGAAAAAACAGACCACTTTAAAGTACCATCATAATATTTACAAAACCAGATAGCATTCTCAAAAATGAAATTTTTCGTTTCATTTCATTTTTTAATATGCTATCTGATGATCCAGCGTCCTTTAAAAGGGCTCTGGTGAAATAAATTATTATAATGGTACCTTAAAGTGGTCTGTTTTTCTTTTAAATATTAGCTCTGGATTTACATTGAGCTCTCAGGATTTCATCCTCCTTGGGATTACCCATACGGATTACCAAGTTTTTCATAACTTATATATATATATATATATATATATATATATATATATATATATATATATAAACATGGTGAGAAAAAATAATTGTTCATTTGGTGTATTTTAAAAATGAAATGAGATGAGATTTTTTTATTCTCCAATTGTAAACAATACAATAAAAACCAAGGATAAACAAAATCGCAAAAAAAAAAAATAAAAAATGAATGGATTGGAGAAACGGCACATTGTATAAGAAATTTCTTTAAAAAAATGACCGGTGCGTTGAACTTTGACTCTCGAAGTTTGCAACAAAAAGAAACACAATGGCTATTTTTATCAACACACTGCGACTTTGCTTACAAATTTAATCCTTTCAGCCCAAGCAAGGCGATAACGCCACAAAAATTAAATTCCAAAAAGAAAGAGAATGAGAAATTTTAATGAGTAGAAGAGGAGAGCAATATCAAGAAAACATGTTTCATTTCATCCAAACAAGGCGAGAATGCCCCTAGTAATTTTGGGGTTAACGTTGAAAGTGAAAAGAAAACTGAGAATATGGAAGAAAGGAAAAAAAGGATGAAGACGCTTCAAAATACAGAAGATGGCCAATAGTGTTGTATTTAAATCATTGACAACAACAGGTGCCAGGGAAGCAACAAAAATGAAATAAGTTCCCCAGGTGAGAGGTGCGAGAAGAGAAACTGTTAGAATAGAATTGGTGGTTGCATCTAGCTAAACTGTGAGACTTAGTTGCCAATCTATTAGTAAGAATAAATTCATTTAGACATGGCACTAATGAGGAGAATTCATCAGAATAATATAAAGGATAAAAATATTTGTAAAAAAGACATCTGAAAGCCTCATTATGTTGTTGGAAAAGTGACTGAAGTGGAGATTCCAAGTCAGAGATCGATTACATTATAGCCCCTCTTTTTACTTTGTCGTGAATTGTGATATATATATATATATATATATATATATATATATATATATATATATATATATATATATATGTTTTATATACTAGCAGCATGGCCCGAATGTAAACCGTGCTTGATTCAAAAATCATAACGACTCATACAACAATCGCTATGGTTGACTTAAAATATTTTTACCCTTCATTGCCTTTAAAGGAGTGCCCTTTGCTGTGCTGATGTTGCTACATGCCTTACTTCTTGCCTATCTCACATGCGATTTTTTTTCTAAGCTCATATACTAAACATTAAATCTTTTGAAAAATTTAACTAAACAAAATAAATAATATGTTAGGAAATTATCAATAAATTTAAAATATATTCTTGTTAGCAATTATACGTTCGAATAATATCGTGTATGGATACCTGTACTTACAAAAACCGACAAGTTTATAGACACATAAAAAAAATATATTATTTTTGAAATACTGGGATAGGTGAATTGCAGCGTGTTTTTTTTTCTATTTATGATTAGGAAATACAATTTTAATTAAATAACAATACCATTTCACCGCAAGGCATTAATACATAATTTTAAAAGATTTAAAAGTGTGTAAATTATTCTAAATAAAATTTAAAAACAAAACAATTATAAAATTTTCTTTAAGACATTACTGTCAGCAATATAGTTTCATCTTCATACCATTTAAAAGTTTTTTTAATTAAATAATGTCTTATTTTTAATTCATTTGTAACTTTACGATTTTGAATAGATTTTCTGTAATTTGGGAGACATATCCGGCGAAAAAAATATGATAAATTAATTCTCCGAAGACTTGTTCTTATAACTAATATAAACATTAAGAGATACACAAATGAATTTCTCAAAATGTCATAGAATTAGATGTGGGCGGTGACAGATGTAAAAAGAAATACCAAGATTTTTAACAAAGAAAAATTTAAAAAAACAATTTACTTAATTTCTAAATAAGTCCTAAAAAGTTTCATTGACATCCGAGAATTTTCTGATTTCTTCAAGAGTTTCTAAATTATTCATCTTTAACCACAAAAAGACGCTTAAATTTACCATAAAAATTTATGTTCCAGCTCTGGCGCAAGAAAAACAAGTTTTTAATGCCAAATATCCAAGTTTCTAGAAAGGAAAAAAAATAATTCATAAAAATGATTGAGTTCGATTTTTTTTCTCTTAATATTAACGGAAACATTTTGTTGAAATTTTGTTTTTATTAAGTTTTCTGCATGTTTTCATCTTTTTTATTGAATTTTTGGAGATACCTACTTCAAAGAAATATGAAATAAAAACTGAGTGTAACAGCAAAATTGTCCAAATCGTGAAACAGTAAATTGTTAGACTACGCTTTGAACCATTTTATCTTAGAGGAATTCTCCGAGATTTTTATAACACTATTGGAGTCCACTTTGAGCCATAAGAATGTATTTAGTTCTAAGTTGAAATGATGATCCCTCAGCCTGCTGTAAACTCCTGATCCAGTTTCCTCACTACTGATCCCTCTTTTTTAAAACTTATTCTCCTTTCTCTTGATGGTTCTTGAATGGACTTTGAAGATGGAAGCTAGAAAATGAATGTTGGTACCATTACTGAAGGCCTGAATGATCTTTTTTCCTCTCAACATTGCTCATCTAGGAAGATATGACACAAAACAATTTTAACCTAGTCTCTTTCTGGCTGAATAACTCAAAGTGTTTCTTCAGTGGTTTTTACGAAAAATAGTGCCAAGATGGCAAACCGTATTATCTTAAAACCCCCCAAAAATGAGTTCAATTAGTTTAGTGCTTTTTTTAGATATTAAACATTTTGTAGGATGGACAGTTATCTCACCCAGTTATATATATATATATATATATATATATATATATATATAAAAATTTCTATCAAAATGGCTTCAGATTTTTTCACAGAAAAATGATCAAAACTTTGTAGGCTGTGTTTGGATGAGAAATTGGCCATATCAATATTCAATGACTTCCAAAAATTGTTACAGATCAGAGATTATGGCTACACACAGAAGCCGAAGTACATTTAATAATATAATTTTTATTTATTAATCTATTTTAATTTGATAAATTATCTATGTATTTATTTATTCTAAATATTAGCCTGGTTATCTTTTTTCTCTTTTAAGAATAGAAATATTTGAAAAAAATACAGGTCGTAAGTTATCATCTTGTCAAAATCGATAGTTGGCCCCTCATAAAACTTTCGCTTAAATAAGTTATTTTCTCATTTAATAAGTACGCCATTGTTAAGATCTAATGACGAGGCAGAAAGAATTATATTTATTTCCGCTTGATTTTTATCACATGAAACGCTGAGTAAAGCAGATTTTGATATTATTTAATGAATAATATTATTATATAAGCAACGCCTCTATCGATATTTAACATTGATTTTGATTCTATTTATATGTTATATTTTAGCTTATATTGCTTTTTCTTCTACTTCTTTGCCCCCCCTCTCTCTCTAATATATCTCTCTCTCTATCTATATCTATATATATATATATATATATATATATATATATATATAAATTTAAAATAAAAACAGACCACTTTAAAATATATATAATTATTTATTTCATATATATATATATAAAAATGAAATAATATTTTTTTTTTTTTTTTTATCTGATGATCCAAGCGTCCTTTAAAAGGGCTCTGGTGAAATAAATTATTATAATGGTACCTTTAAATGGTCTGTTTTTCTTTTAAATATTAGCTCTGGATTTACATTGAGCTCTCAGGATTTCATCCTCCTTGGGATAGCCCATACGGATTACCAAGTTCTTCATAACTTTATATATATATATATATATATATATATATATATATATATATATATAAGTAAACATGGTGAGAAAAATAATTGTTCATTTGGTGTCATTTTTACAAATGAAATGAGATGAGAATTTTTATTCTGGTGTAAATTGGCATACAATAAAACCAAGGATAAACAACATCGCAAAAAAATAAAAAAATAAAAAAATGAATGGATTGGAGAAACGGCACATTGTATAAGACCCTTCTTGAAATGCACCGGTGCGTTGAAAAGTGACTCTCGAAACAGCAACAAAGAAACACAATGGCTACCAACCTTATCAACACACTCGCGCGCTTACAAATTTAATCCTTTCAGCCCAAGCAAGGCGATAAACAAAAATAAAATTTTAATGTTCGTTTCATTTTAAGAAGAGGAGAGCAATATCAAGAAAACATGTTTCATTTCACGCCAAGCAAGGCGAGAATGCCCCTAGTATGCAGGGGGTTAACAGTGAAAGTGAAAGAGAAAACTGAGAATATGGAAGAAAGGAAAAAAAGGATGAAGATTTTTTCATTCCACAGAAGATGGCCAATAGTGTTGTATTTAAATCATTGACAAAACAGGTGCCAGGAAGGAACAAAAAATGAAATAAGTTCCCCAGGTGAGAGGTGCGAGAAAATAAACTGTTAGAATAGAATTTTTGGTTGCATCTAGCTAAACTGTGAGACTTAGTTGCCAATCTATTAGTAAGAATAAATTCATTTAGACATGGCACTAATGAGGAGAATTCATCAGAATAATCGCCATAAAAATATTTGTAGAAAAGACAGTGAAAGCCTCATTATGTTGTTGGAAAAGTGACTGAAGTGGAGATTCCAAGTAGAGATCGATTACATTATAGCCCCCTCTTTGTACTTTGTCGTGAATTGTGATATATATATATATATATATATATATATATATATATATATATATATATATATATATATATATATAAGTTTGTATATACTAGCAGCATGGCCCGTCGTTGCCCGTGCTTGATTCAAAAATCGTACGACTCATACAACAATCGCTATCACTTGACTTAAAATATTTTTACCCTTCATTGCCTTTAAAGGAGTGCCCTTTGCTGTGCTGATGTTGCTACATGCCTTACTTCTTGCCTATCTCACACTGCGATTTTTTTCTAAGCTCTATACTAAACATTAAATCTTTTACGAAAAAAGAACTAAACAAAATAAACATAAAACGATCAGCTTTAAAAAGTGACACGTAACTGGAAAAACCGAATGACAAAAGAATGTTAACAACAAATACTTTTTTACATCCAACCCAGTTCTGCGGAATCAGAATCAACGTTGGGTTTAAGCAAGCGAATGAGCCAATTGGAGTAAAGTGCCATGCAGATTTAATTTTTACCCACTTGTGACGAATGCAGCTATCGATTTTTTTTTTTGCATGCTAGCATGCTAGTTAACATTCGTGTCAGTCATCTGTTGGCTCTCACGCTGGCCAATACAACCTTCTTGCCTATTCGTGGCAGCCAGCTATAGGCTTTCACTCTGGCCAGTAGAAAATGGCCGCAAGCTACATGAAAACTGCCATAGAAGCATGAAAAAAATCGATTATTTGCACTATCGATGGAAGTTGGGAAATGCAAAGTCGGTCTTGGCCTTTCCCGTTAACTTGGAGCATGTGCATGTAAAGTTTGGTGCAAACCCGTCAAAAATTGCGGCCGGGCATTCGTTACACACGCACACACACACAGACACACACACACACAGACACACACACACACACACACACACACACACACACACACACACTGCCTTTTATAGACAGAGATATGCGATATAAATTAGGGGGATTTGATATAGTTATAATTAAGTAATTCATTGAGTCTAGAAGAAACATCAACAGAATGCAAAAAGCACTCCACGGCCATTTCGTCCCATACGAAAGAATATTAATATACAACCCAATGATTCTGAAGAATTTTTTTAATATATTTTATTGTTCAAAACATATATATATATATATATATATATATATATATATATATATAATATATGTGTGTGTGTATTGTAATCCCTTGCTATAATCTAAGTGAATCCTGTTAACACAATATAGAATTTGAAATATCAAATATTAAATGTTAAAACTGACTCACAACGGGCGCTCATGTTTATTTTCATTAAACATGGCAAAATTTTCACCTACGTATTTTAATTTTAAAATTCGCATGACTTTTTAAACTGTTTAGGGTATCAATTTGTAGGCGGTTATATATATATATATATATATATATATATATATATGTGTGTGTGTGTGTGTGTGTGTGTCATGTGTCAAAGTTAAAATACAGTTAATGGTCAGAGTTGAAGCAGACGAGGAAACGGTAGTATTTAAAAAATCCTCAGTCCACATATAAAAATTTAACATGTAGAGGTTTTTAAGTATCGAAAATTGGAAAAAATAACTTGATTCCGTTACCTTGGTTTCAAACTTTCGGTAACCTCAGACGATTCCAGTCAATTGGTTCCCTAAGGCTTTATTTGCTTAAAAATAAAAAAAAAAATATTTTCTTTTTATATTTAAAAAAAAAAATAAATAAATAAGCGCAAGTCGTGACGTGTGTTAGAATGTGAGGAGGAGGAGGAGGAGGAGGAGGAGGAGGAGGAGGAGGAGGAGGAGGAAAAAAAAAAATAAATATTATATGGGGGAATTTTTGAAATATATATATCTTTTTTTTAAACTTGAAAATGAACTGAAAAAGAACTTTTTTAGTATATATACAACGGACATAATTTCCGATTTGATAAAATATAGCGTTCATAAAAAATTTTATTTTCAAAAAATAAAGCCTTAGGTAATCAACTGACCGAAATCGCCAGAAGATAAGGAAAGGTTGAAACCAAGGTAGCGGAATCGGCTGATCTATATATATATTATATGCGATCATCAAGAACATCTAGCGCGTTGCTCATAGAGCACCTGTAAGGGCTATGTTGTTCTGATGCAGAGAGTGTTGCACATGCAACTGACTACTTTAAACAAATCTTAATGCAGTTTGATCATTAGCTGAATGGCTAATAGTAATATAGCCCCTGCTAGCATGCATGCGTAAAATAAAAATAAAAGGCACCATCCAATGTTGACCCTCATTTATCGTTCACGATAGGAGAGTCCACCATATACATACACACACGCGCGCGCACACATGCACACAATATATATATATATATATATATATGTATATATATATATATACAGTGTAACCCGGATATAAGAGACCCGGATATAAGAGAAACCTGGATATAAGAGAGATTTTTTCTGGTCCCAAATTGGAGCCTGTGTTAATGTATATAAAATAGACCAAACCCGGATATAAGAGAAACCCGGATATAAGTGAAACCCGGATATAAGAGAAACCCGGATATAAGAGACTTCTTCTCCGGTCCTGACAACTCTCTTATATCCGGGTTATTGATATATATATATATATATATATATATATATATATATATTTTATATATATATATATATATATATATATGGAGGTTTAATACCTACTGCGCTGAGATATTGAAATTATTTAACCCATGCTAAATGTTTAAGGAAGTTTTATGCAGTAATGGGATAATTTTGTTCTTATAGTCCTTAATGATAAAATATTTTAGCAAATGAAACTCTCTGTTGCCTGAATGAACTTCTAGTAAATTAGTTTGGAAAAAGGGCACTCAATATTCTATTAGTGTTTTCCCCCACAAAATTATGAGCTGGTTCCACACATTTGGCCTTTAAAGTAAGTCTCTGTTATTTGTGTATCCATTGTTTAGCATCAGTGCTCAGTTTTTAGAATTTAAAAAGAGCATTTCAAGACACATTCGTGGCCTCATCAAAGAGTATTGGGAACGGTGTTATAAAAAGAAAAACAACGCATCTCAATACAACGTTTAATCTACTTCGCAGTAGTGCTTTCATGAAGCCATACACTTTATCCAGCGACGTTTACATTGATGGAAACGTTCCTGAAATTCCTTCTTTCTTTTACTTTTTAGATATCAACTAGATGCCTCGTCGCATTCTCTTAGATTTCAGCGACATCTTAAAAATATTCTTTCTTTCAAGTGGGATTTGATCTTTATAGGAGAAAATTCGCACGAGGCGAGATCTGGGGAATATTGTTGTTGTCGAACCTGGATAATGTTGTCCTTGGGCAAAAACTACTGCAAAAGCTATCGTCACTGATGGAACCACTGTGGTGTGTTGAGATGACCACACTCTACACACTTTCCTTCCAAGCACTACTATGAACAACTCAATTGTGAGAGAACAGTGTATTTTAGTTCAGTGGTTGCCAAATGGTTCGACGATATATATATAAATTTAGTGGAAGAAGAAAACATAAGAACGATTCTAATGTACATCGTCTTTGTCATGTTGTATTGATAATGTTATATTATTGAATATGTCCTGAAGATGGTTTATTAGACCGAAACGTCTGACGTTAACATATTAACATTAAAACAACATAATCGTATATAGTTTTGTTTTTTTTTTTTTTTTTTCCGTATATATTTTTCTTCATATTGTCGGATCTATATATATATATATATATATATATATATATATATATATATACCATTATATTTTACAGTCTTAAAACAGCGTAACTAAGCGGGCGTCTCAGTAGACCAAAAACTATTCCCGTTCTTAAATTATATGATTTTAATAATTGCTTTACAAATACTGTGTATACGTCGATTTTTCTTTTGTCTTTATCTAGTCGCACTTTCCTTAAGAGATGCAGGTGCAACTGTGATTCATATGAATTTCTACACGTAAGATGCGAAAGCCTTCCTACTGACGTGACTGTAAAAATACGTTGTAAATGATTATGCCATAGAACAAACAGCCCTGCCAATGCTGTTATTAAACAAATGCATTCCAAATAAAACCGGGAGGAAAGCCTTTCTCGCTTTTGTGGAAAGAAACAATAGTTTTTACACAGTGATCTGTCTGCTACTACTAACGTTTCATTGCAAAGTCTTTATTATTACTGTACATGAGATGTTTTCTTGGGGGAAAAAAAAAACTATTATTCTATGGTTAATAGAACTGTTCTCCTTAGACAGAGTTGGGGATGATGTGATGGTTAATAAGTCCTTTCTCAAACATCACCAACTGATATGTAATGTTCCTGTCACGGAGTTTGTCCGGCGGCCTGTCGCGCGGAGACACTGATAACCTAAAATCATTCTGAAGGAAGTGATGTGTACTTTGGTTGACAATGTCACGGGGATTTCAGTAGAATGCGAACACATATATATATATATATATATATATATATATATATATATATATATATATATATATATATATATATATATATATATATATATAAAATTTACTAATCTATATAAATATATATATATTGAAGTCTAAACACACACATATAAATATATGAAATTTTACTTATATATATACACACACACATATATTTCTAAATATGAGAAATTTAAATATATATATATATATATATATATATATATATATATTGATGTACACACATACACATATAAATGTAGGTAATTTTACTAAATATATATATTGAAGTGGACACAAATACACAGACACATATATGAAATTTTACTAATATATATTTATATATATATTGTAGTGGACTATAAATATATATATATATATGTGTATATACATGTATATATATTAAATATATATTAATTTATATATATATATATATATATATGAGATGCACAATACACAAACACACACAAACACACACACATACACACGTATATATATATATTATTAATGGTTAATATACACATACATATATATATATAACTACATATATAATAGTAGTATATAATATACATATATAAATAAATATATATATATACATACATACATACATACACACACATTATATGTAAAAATTGCCAAGAGGATAGAATTCAGGTAGAACTCAATGCCCAGGACAGAGTAAGAATATAATAAAAAGGCTTAAACACTAATATTCCATGGTTACATTGGAATCGTAATTACGATCCAATTCGTCAGAGCTACAAATTCAAAAAGAAATCAGAAAAAATAACTCTGGAGATGAAAACAAAAATTTAGTGAGAGTGTGTGTATGAGAGGGGGGGTCGAATGTGAGAAGTAAGTGAAAGCTCTGGAGAGGGGGGTCACAGACGAGAGAAGAACAGGAAGGCCTAAAAAGTGAAGGTGGACATTAAAATTTAACAGAGAGAAGTTTTAAGGAGAGAAGTCTAAAAGATGGTTTAAATGAATGAGATACAGATAAACATGAATTATTTGGGTTCATACATTTGTGTTGACACTACGCACAATAAAAGACGATATAATCTAAACTTAAAAATCAGAAGATGAGAGAGAGAGACAGAAAAAAAGAAAATAAACGAAAAAAGATGGAAGCTGGGGAGGGGGTACTAAAACCGAAAGGCATTTATAAAAGAGCCGTTATGCAATCAAGAAAATTTGACAAAAGTAATATAGACTACAGGTTAATGTGGTAGTAATGGTGTTGGGTGTTGGTGGTAATTTTACTAATATATATATATATATATATATATATATATATATATATATATATATAAAATATAAATAAAAAAAAAAGTTACTCCAAAATTCGCTTGAAGATGAAATGGAACTAATGCTTTTAATTTAATTGCAAAAATAAAATTAGGGGTTTTTAGCTTCTATTTTTGAAACATGGTTGGAACTGTGTAGAAGGGAAAATAACCATATTTTAAATCAATTAATTTATAATATATATATATATATATATATATATATATATATATATATATATATATATATATATATATATATACAAACATATACACACACACACACACACACATACATATATATATATATATATATATATAATACATAAATATATCTTGTTCCTCCCACCAGCTATGGGTAAATAGCAGGACATACCGGGTTCTATAGCCTATGGATGGCAAACAGGTTTATTAGAAAAAATTTGCGACCCATATATGCAAAAAAAAATCAATCTCCTAGTTATGTATCGAAAGATACATGATCGAAATGTACATATGTATCCATGTTTTCAAAAGGAAATATATGATCCGTCAAAGAATCTCTAGAAATCTGATGATGCATATATATTTATATATAAATATATATATATATATATATATATATATAATATTGCCATTGGGATATATATATATATATATAGAAATTTATATTTAAGAAAATCGAAATAAATTTAGTATCCCATGGCTTCAGAAGTCTATTCGTTTTTAGGCACTGCAAATATTATATTGAAAGGTGTTGTTTTTTTAATTTGATGGAGAACACCTATTATGCAAGATCTTTGGTTGAAAAAGAAAACCATAAAAAAATAATTTATGATAATAAATTGACGGACATGCAATTATTGGTCAACCATATCATGGTCAAAGCAATTGACAATCTTAAGAAAAATATATCAACCTCTGCATCTAAGTTGCCATAAAAAATGGGACGTTCAGGATATTATTATATACAGTTATAATTTGGGTATTGTGGGCACCTGGACGTGGTCATACTTTTTAGCATTTTTGTAAAAAGATCAAATATGACTTAGTTTGAGTTCATGTTAACGTCCTTTCCATTTTTCGGTTTTATGCTAAATCTAAATTATGTTTAGTAAAAATAAATAATTTTGTCCTACTGGGATCTATTGCCACCTGATAACATAGAAATTTTTTTTAAAAAGTCGAAATAAAGCCCAGTATCCCGTCAATGAAGGAGGCACGGTGGATAATGGATATTAGTAGTTAATAGTTATTATTAAACGTGGTATGAAAATTACTAATGTAGTATAGTGTAATGATAAAACAATAAATAATTATTGTGATGGTAATTTAAAAAATAATATCTAGTGATTTTACATTATTTTTTTTTATTTCATTTAGAATATTTTGAAAACATATTTTTTATACATATAGATATATAGAGTTTTTTTATTTATATAAACACTTAAAATTCTTGTTTGATTTTCAAATACAAATTCTCCAGGCTCACTATATCAAAATTTAAGCAAGCCAGGATAATAAAATTTATGAAGAAATTGAAAAACAAAAAAAAATGCATATAACTTTTAATGCCAGTTTACATGACGTTAAATTTTACAGAATATTCCCTTAAATTGAAACGCTTGTTTTGAAAAATGAGGAAATTTCAAAAAATAAAAATTTTAAAATAATTACAATGCGCATTCACTCTTGTTTTAAAAAATCGCCATTATAATACAATATAGATTTTATCGCAGTTACAATAAGTTTGGTTAAATAATTTACACTGAAGATGACTGGAACAAAATCGAAAATACTTGAGTTGAAAAAAAAACTACGGCATAGATTGAGAAAGTGATTAATATCAAGAAACAGATAATTCAGAGAACGATTAAATATATACATATATGATTATAGTTTGATTTGTATGCTATATTTATTAGTTAAACTGATCAATATTAGTGATGGAGCGTATGTAAATAAAAAATGAACGTTTTTTCAATAGATATCGTTGACAGTATTGAATGCTTAAACGCAAGCGTCAGGCCGATATTTAACAATATTATTTTTAAAACCCACGAGGAATTTTTTTTTGAATAAAAAGGATGATAGTTTAACGTAGGCTCGGATAAAAAACTTTCCGATTTTAGAACCCATGGGTTCGGGATCTTTAACCATTTGACGAAATTTTGTGTTTAAGAGACAAGGTTTTTTCTAAAATCCTCTCTGCCAAAGAGAATTCGATGACAGATTTCGAACACCGTGAGAAACTGGTGTCGACTACCCCAAACACAATGATCAGGCCATTAGGTTTTGGACGTTTATTTATATATATACTGGTCTGTGATGTATTATGTGTGGGCCTATAATATTAATCTAACGGTTATTTGGGTAACGATTATATTACGAATTATTTTAGGGTCTATTGAGCGAAAACAACTCAATAATTGATTAATTATTTCAAAATTTTCATTCATGCTCAATAATCTGTACCATAGTCATATTTTTTTTATAATCCGCCTCGAAAATGGCGTCGTATTATCACATATTCGATAAAAAAAATTTAATTTACAATGAAATTATCATTTAGGAATTAAAATCATATTTTTGCGTATTATACACAAATAAATGCAGTAATGGGAAGAGACGACAGTTGAAAACATTTTAAATAAAGATATGACATCAAATCGGCAGTTTATAATTTCTTTTTCAGGCGTGGTTTCTTTAAAAATCCAATGCCCAGTGAACTTATAATAAAAATACCAGAAAAAAAAAAACAAAAAAAAAACAACAGAAAAAGTTTAAAAAATTTTCCTCGTTCTCGAAATTAGAAGTCTATGGTTTGTTGCTCGCTTGTTTATCTGGTCATTCGTAAATGCTTTCTCCACAGAAATAACACAAGAATGATTGACAAAGTATAGAAAGAGAAATTATGACCGATTGTGTGACGACGTGGCGTTCTTTTACTGTTGGCTATGAATAAAGCCTTCACAAAAGGGGGAGATAACTTGGCTGTCGGCAATCGGATGGATGAAAGGAGTTTCTTGTGTATTTTTTTTTCCTCGTTACAGCGCGTTAATCACTGATTAAACTTTTCTTGTTGAGTTAAGATCAAAGAATTTTATAACCAATACTAAACCGAATATATATACGAATATATATATATATATATATATATATATATATATATATGTAGAGAGAGAGAGATTTGAAAGATTTTGCACCGATATAATAAAAAAAGGAGACAATATAAAAAGCAAATAAAAATAAAATCTTCAGCTTTGAAGATGGACTTCATGCTATTTAAAGGATTCGACTGTTGAACTTAGTTTATAATAAAAAATAGTTATTAAAATTTAGAATTTTTATTTTGATAAAAATGTATAAGGCCCAAGAGTCACTCAAGATAGAGCTTTATAGAATAAGAAGTAAGAGTCCGTTTTTGAGGATATTTGAGGAAAATCACGGTTAACTCGAGATTTGAACAGGTTGAAATTGCAGTGAGCGATGAAGCATCCTCTTGGCAGACGGTTTCAGAAAGGTAAAGGTTCGAGGAAAGACGCTATTTTAGTGGAACTTACATCTTGCCAATGGAATACAAAGGGAATGAATATGGTTCGGTACAATGTTCCTGGCAGGGCGTTGAATATTAGAACTGGTGAAACTAAGAAACGTAATTCGTCTGAACACTTTCAATTAAAGATAAAGAAAGAATAACGAGAGACTTTCAACTTTTCGACTTTGAGGAAAGGGGTTGTAAGGTGGAAAATAATTCATCACCCAGGGGGCCACCTAGAAGCTTTTGAACTCTATCAGAACTGGACAGTAAAGACTGGACAACTCCTGTTCTTATATGACAGCAGATAAATTATTTTCGGCCATATCTAGCTCTTGTAAATAGAGAGGATAGTAGAGTAGAAGTATACGGTGGATATAAAGGAAACGGATCGGTTTGGGGAATCAAATAATTAGTTCGAACTGAAAGTCGAATCCATTACATTATTTATATTAGTACCCTTTGGATGAATATTTAAGGTATAAAACCTCTGCTTCCACCCCAGCTATGGGTAAAAATAACAGAATTTACATATAATTCCATATATGAAATATTATCCCCCTCTGGGATTGGGATGAATTTTCCAGCTATATTAAATTTGTAAACATACCAGGTTCTATATATATGGATTAAACAGGTCTACCGAAAGAAAAAATTGGCATATTACTCCAAGGATCAATGTGGAATGTGACGTCACCCCGGACTGTTCCGGAGCCCACCGCCGTGCTTATCCTGTGACGACCAATGTGACTTGGTATTGGTCGCGGCACCAAATGTGACGTTCTAACCTTTTGCTGACTCGGATGGGAATCTGGTTAGATTCGATATCAGCTTTGTCGTTCCCAGCACGCCTCCAACGTCTGGTTACCGAAGAAACCTTTTTTGATTTCTAGTCTAACCTACCCACGTTGTGATTTGATCTTAGGTAGACGAAATCAATCAGTCGCCGGGCCGTAATGCAAGTCGAGTTCGAACAAGAGTAATACCGCACAAGTATATGTAAAAGAAAATAAAGTAACAACTCCAAAAGTTCAAATGTGTTAAAAAAAGAATAAAAAATATTTTATATCTGGTTTGCTGAATACAGGACTGCATCTTTCTCCCAAACCGCTTATATGGATTCGTGACACTTTGTGTTTGTTAGGCGAGTCTTAACATCTTAAGTTGTTTTTTTTTAAGAAACTGGTTTTTGGTGTATCTTCAGGCGATATTCGTAAAACTTGTTTTGGTGGTGTGAGTCTAAGTCGTTCTTCAAAAATAAATTGTTCTTGGTTAGAAGTTGAGGTCGGAATGCGTGGATCTTTCAGTCAGCTTTCTGCGAGGTGGGTCTCAGAGCTCACAGCTCAACTCTGTCTGCGTCTGTCCAACTGACTCAACTCTGCAACCCAACTCTTGTCTCTCCAACCGTCCACTGCTGCGACTCTGCTTATATGGACGCCGACAAAAACCGGGGTGGGCTTGTCGGGGTTTGAGGTTCCTTGATAATTCTAAATCCACAATAAGGATTTTCTTTGTTTTCGGACAGGAAAATTTATTACTTTCCATTTTTGGAAGTCCATTACTTTCTTTTAGGGGGGTTAAAGGGAATCGTCCTCCCAAATTCTTCCTTTCTCATATTGGTATCTCACACCAATCCCCTCAGAGGGCGTCAACAGGTTTCCCCCCTCTCTCACAGTGGCATCTCACACCAATCCCTTCAGGGGGCGTCAACAGGCCTCCCCTCCTTCTTCATATGTTTACCTTCGCCCACCGCTCACGCCACCATTCAGCCAATGAACGCTCAGCAGCGTGGGTGTTTGGCCTCAGTTTAAAATTATCGCTCAAAGAAAAAAAAAATTATCTTCTTTTTTTTTCTTTCTTTTTTTCGACCAGACCTCCCACGACTCGTAGGATGGTCCCTAATCTCTATCTTAACCGAATGTCATCTGGAATTTATCAACGAGATTTTCGTCAAAAATAATCATTGGGTTGGTCATCTGAATCTCTTTGTCTTTTCAACCCATCGCATGTTTCTGTCGCCAAAATCTGTTCAGATAAAACAATTTTTTTATCATGGCCAGCTCTGACATAAAACAGGTGTTTTTTCCCAAATGATATCTCCGAAAGATAGTTAATGGTTTATTCTTTTTTTTTCCTTTTTAACTTTGGGGTGGTCCAGCTGATTTTTTCTCGGTCAGTGCTTGACCTGATTAATATTATCTCTTAGCATTCTGTTTTGTAGGCCACTTGACCAATTTGAAATTTTCATTATTGCCATGGGCAGATTGCTATCTTTTTATTCGCTCCGTCGTAGCATAAATTAAATTGAAATCCGAGATCAGATTTCCGAGATCTGCGAAAAAAAATACTTTCTTCGCAAATGAAAATAAAATCTTTACCACTTTTCTTTGTTAAAAAAATAACATCGCTCAGTGTCTTTTCGTGATAGCTTCTTATCACCTAATTTAATTCTTTTTTTTTTTTTTTTTTCACGCAACCCTAAATAGTGTCACAGGTAAAAAATATTAGAAGAGGTATCATCATTTCACAGAAGAGAATAAATAATTCTTATTATTCAAATTAAGTCTAATAATCTTATAAGAACCTCGGAGAATTCCAGTAAATACAACGGTTCAAAGTTTAATCTAACATTTGAACAATTTTGTTGTTATATGATTGGGACAATATTGCTGCTACACACGGTACTTCGAAATGAAGCCTTTTATTTATTCTACACGGACATATCGGAGTCATTTGTACGGCCTAGACTAGGGATATATTTTCTAGTTCTTATTTAATACTGTTCAGTTATTAGTTGCTCTGATTTCCCGGATAAAAGCCAGAAGGAAACCACATCATGGCGTGGAGAAAGTGACTCAAGTCGAGATGCATGGTCAGGATTGAAAACATTACAGATCATTCTTTGGATTTTGTCAAGAATCCCGAGATGTACAGCAGGAGAACAAGACCAAATATGGTAACCGTATTCAATGCACAGGCGAAAGGTAGATTTATAAATGAGCAAGGTGGGTTCTGACCAAAAACAAAAATATCTGGCACAACACAGGGAACCAACTTTCCTAGCAGTAGATGCAGCTATTGATTTGATATAGTCGATCTACTTCATATCAGTGGAAACCCTTAGCCCAAGAAGGCGTAAAGTGTTCCTCTTCTGGAATTTAGCATCAGACTTGCTGATGGCAGGCAGAAAAGTTTCTGTGTGGTGACTAAATAAAAGCACGTTTGCTTCGTTAAAACTTAAGTCATTTCTTGCCCCAGTTAACCACTGATTGAAGGTCCTAAAAGAGAAGTTGCCAGGTTTAATTTTTGTCGTATCTTTTAAAATAAAATACTAAGACTCAAAAGTAAAATTTTGTATCATCTGCATAAATGCCTAGTTGAGAAATGACGACATCGGGGAGATCAGTGTCGAAGAATAGAAACAACATATGTCCAAAGATAGAGCACTGAGGGACTCACGCGTTAGTATGAAATGATCTGGAAGCGATTCCGTTCGACACAACCTTCATTAAACGATTTGTTATAAACGATTGGATTAAGCCAAATATTTAAATAAAATATTTCATTCCTTTATAATATGGGGATTTGCCAGCATGCCAAAATCTGCTTCGTCATTATTATTTAGAGCTTGATAAAGAAAATCATTGATGGTCGTAACAGATCGACGGTAGAACTAGCGAAGAAGAAACCATATTGTTTTTCTGAAAGTAGGTCGTTAAAATTAAAATACATAATCAATCCGGCATTGATTAGTGTCTCGAATACTTTGCCGAAAAGAGATAAGAGACTAATAGGGCGATAATTTGAGGGGTCTTAAGGTTTCCCAGAGTTCTGAGACAAGAACTACAGAGGAGGACAAACAAGATGGAAAGCAGGAAGAAACGAGTCATTTATTGTAAAGTTTGCAGAGAACAGGAGCCAGCTCAGGAGCATATTTCTTTAGGGCGACGTCAGTGATACCGTCAAATCGGCATAACCTTGTGGATATCTAATTTAGAAATGATATCAGAAACCAGTGAAGAGTTATGCACATATCGCTCATCAGTGGCTTCGTTGTATATAATTTTTTTCAGGTGTACTCTAAAGAGAGTGAAACTGGAAGAGAATTTCGATAAATAAATATATTACATTTGTATAATATAAATACTCAAAAACTGATTGAAGAGAGAAGGGACTGAGGATTTTTTATTGTTCAATATTCTCTTGCATATATATTTCATTTGAGAGAAAATATACGGTTTCTCATTCTATCAGCAAATAAGGACTTCCATTGAGGCCTGATTACCAGTAATGACAAAGAGACGTCTGTTACAATGAGACCCGACAATCTTTATAACTTTGGGGCTTATAGCGGTTGAGCAAGCAGTTAAGAAACAAGGAAAGCATCAGACTTTCACTTGATATTATCGTGCTGGACCAAATCCTTCGATGCCGGCTTTCACCCAGGAAGAGTCCTCAGTGGCACATTTATGAACAAGAGGCTTAAAAATATCCCAAGGGCCATCGCGAGTGAAATAACGTAAAAAGGATTATATTCTGTTAATAGGGGTCCGTGACTGATGAGAGAGCGGAAATATATAGAGACACTAACGCATGATCGGAGTTGCCAAGAGGACAGAGGTGCTGAGCATGACATGAGTGCTGGGTGGAGGTAAGACATAAATCAAGTCGAGAAGCGTGTCTATCAGAATTATCGGAGACACTCCAAATATCTCGGTGAATTGACAAGTTATAATAATTTTAGTATATAAGGAATTTAAACAGAATAATGGATATAGGGCTGTTTTTTACAATACTGCAATACAGATGTTACAGAACCGAAAATTAAAAAAATTCGAGTCATCCATTAAAATAAACTTGTCAAACCGAGACTTTAATATGAATGTAATGTATATTGCAAACTCGTTTTGAAATATCTAAACTCTCTCTAGTATAAAGCCCTATTCGTAGGTAAACGTTGTTTCGGGAAAAGGAATCCTATAAGACTTATGGAAGATCACTATAGTTCGAACGTCGCAGATTTTATATTATAGAATCATAAAGGAAATACTGTACAAAATAACAGAGATACTTTCAACAGCAGCAACATCTAAAGTGTATAGCACATGTAACTAGAAGACAAATATAATAATGATGACGTTCTACTCAAATTCAAACAAAAGTGCTGGCAAGTGCGATAACAGTAACTGAACTTGGGAAAAATATATTTTCCTGAAAAATTGTTTTAATAGAAATATTTTATAAATTTCAACCGACAGTCACCCTGGTTGCTCGGTCAATGAATGTCTAATGTTTCCTTATAGGGAAAAGGTTGGTATTAACATCAGCATTGCTATTGAGTTGAGAGAAAACGCCACATCCAACATGCACTCAGGACATGGAATAGAAATGCTTTCAAATATTAATGATAGTATCTTGGTTAAATTAATATGGAGTTTACAACGCCAGGTATATTGCAAGGTTGATGCGAGTAAATTAATTAAAATAAATCTAATCATTATCTTTTAATAGAAAAGACCAACAAACAATATTTAGAATAAACCCCATTTTTGATGAAACCCCAAATTTTGAGATATTTACGTTTATTTTCCCTCATATATATATATATATATATATATATATATATATATATATATATATATATATAAAAATTGTACCGAATGGAATATTGAATGCCATCAATAAAAGGCGAATGAGAAAAGAATTTTCGACGGCAAATGATCTGGTTAGTTTTGTATTTCGTATTTTTTCCCCCAGATAAATACGATAGAGCAAATCAACTCGTGTTGCTTAATAAGAAAACTAACTTTTTTTTTTTTTTCGAATTTGTTTTCGGAAAACGTCCATTCTGCAACAACAAACGAAAGTAAAAGGAAGAGAGAGAGAGAGAGAGAGAGAGAGAGAGAGAGAAGCTAATGATATAATAATAATAATAATCACAATAATAATAATAATAATAATAAAGAAGAAGAAGAAGAAGAAGAAGAACGTGAAAAATGATAATAAAATAACAAAACAAGATGGATAATGTTAATAATAATAATAATAATAATAAGAAGAAGAAGAAGAAGAAGAAGAAGAAGAAGGAGAAGAAGAAGAAGAAAATAAGAAGGAGGAGGAGGAAGAGGAGGAGGACGAAGAAGAGGAAAGTAACAAGATAAAGGAAATGAAGAAAATTGCTGGTGGGAGAGATCAACAAGAATAGAATGGGTGAACGAAGAGAAGACACAGGACGAGAAGACGAGGTGGCGGAGAACAAGAAGCGGACTTAGCTTTGAGAAGAAGAAGAAGAAGAAGAAGAAGAAGAAGAAGAAGAAGAAGAAATGAATGTAATGAAGAAAAATGAATGAAAAGTTGGAGGAAAAAAAATAAGAAAAAGAAGCAGTAGCAGCAGCAATAGTAGCAACAGCATCAGAAGAAGAAGACGATGATGATGATGATTAAGAAGAAGAAGAAGGAGACGATGATGAAGAAGAAGAAGAAGAAGAAGAAGAAGAAGAAGAAGAAATGGAAAAACGAAAAGGAGAATCAAATTAGAAAAAAGACTTTAAGAATGGAGGATAAAAGAGAAAAAGAAGAAGAGGTCGAAGGAACATGTGAAAAAAGAAAAGGAAAAAGAAGTAGAAAACTAGAGTAACAAAGAAAAGAAGAAGAACAAGAAGAAGATTAGGAATAAAAGGAGGAAAAGGAAAACGAGAATAAGAAGGAAAAAGAGAAAAGGAGAAGTAAAATTAGGAAAAAGAGTTTAAGAATCAGAAGAAGAAGAAGAAAAAGAAGAAGTAAAAGAATGTTCTTCCCGGGGTGTGATGTTTAGTAAGTTCTAAAATTCTAAGGGGAAGAAAAGAATCGAAGAATATGGACATTCAAAAGCGTGAAAAATAGCAAGATGGAGGGGGTTAGTGTAGGCTGACGAATCTGATAATGTCGCTGTCGATCTTTGAAATCTTCAGATGGGCAAAGAGAAGTTTTTTTTTTTTTTTCAAATGTAATTTCTCTCACTGACCTTCCAAAACGACAGAGTTTTCGTGACAGCGTTGACAACATGAAAGATGCCATTGGCCAAAACAAAAAGACACGGTCGTAATGGCGCACAATTGTAGAGGTAAATATACAAACACATATATCATGCATATATATATATATATATATATATATATATATATATATATATAATATATGCATGAATATATATGTTATATATATATATATATATATATATATATATATATATATATATATATATATATGCGGATAGATATATAAATGAGAATACTTATATCTATATAAAATGCGCAGGAGTATTAGTAACGTACATCCACACAAATATATACCGAGCGGACCAGCAAAATTATCCAAATCGTGTAACAGCAAAATTGTACAAATCGTGTAACAGCAAAATTATCCAAATCGTGTAACAGCAAAATTGTAAAATTAACAGCAAAATTATCCAAATCTGTAACAGCAAAATTTACAAAAAAGTAAAATAATTATCCAAATCGTGTAACAGCAAAATTGTACAAATCGTTAACAGCAAAATTATACAAATCGTGTAACAGCAAAATTGTACAATTTTTAGATTAAGGTTTGAACCTATGTAACTTAGAAATGACTAAATATATCTTACTGGAATTTTCCGAGGATTTTAGGACACTATTAGACTATGCTTTGTGCAAGGAGAATGAATAATTATTCTCCAAGTTAAACATAAGAACTGTGATGAAATCGATCATAAACGCAAAATGATTTTTTTTTTCATCATTAATTAATTATAGTTAAGGCTCGGAAGTATATGAAAGGTTGAAATATCGTATATATATATATATATATATATATATATATATATATATATATATATATATATATATATATCAAAGGTACAAACGCTAATATTCCATGGTTATAATTTATTATATTGGAATCGTAATCACGAATTTTGAATTTGTAGTTCTGATGAATTGGATCGTGATTACGATTCAAAATGTCATAAAAATAAAATTATAAAATAACTAAATTATAACCATGGAATATTAGTGTTTGATATATATATATATATATATATATATATATATATATATATATATATATATATATATATTATTCCAGGATTATTTTCCAACTTATTCAAGCTAACTCTCTAACCTACTAATTTTCTCCCCTTGAGTAACAAGTTGCCTTACGCGTTTCATGTAAGATTTCATTTTTAAGTTTTTTTTTTTCACCGCCCTCTGGACAATCATATGTGAAACTACTCTCAAGTGCCAAACTTATTATGGACTGAGTTGGATCTTTTCTATGTTGAGCTCTCTTCCTGTTTGTGACCTCCTGAGCTACTTTTCCTCTCCTCGGTTCCTTTTTTTAAACTTATTCACCGGTCTCTTGATTCTGGAATGAAATTTGAAGATGGAAGCCAGAGTTTGAATGTTGGCATCATTACTGAAGGCCTGAATGATCTTTTTCCTCTCACCATTGCTCAGTTGGGAAGACAGCAGAGCTGGCACACAATGATTTTAACCTGTTCTCTTTTTAGCTGAATAACTCAAAGGGTTTTTCAGTGACTCTTACGACAAATGATATTAAGATGGTAAATAATAAAATTTAAAATTAATAAGAACGATTTCTATTTTAGTCTAACCCTAATATTAAAGCATTAATAATTATAACCAAAGTTCTTTGTCAAGTTTTTTGAATTCTCAAATACTTGTTTTTGATTGGTCATTGCAGCCTATGTAACAGAGTTTCCCCTAGGGGTGTTTGGTCGATTTGAACCCTTTAGAATTCTTTATTCTACATTCGACACCATCATTTGATGAGACACCAGAGTGGTTGAAACAAAATGGCTATTTTTGTAGTGATGTTATAATATGTTTATGCTATAATTTTTGAATAAATAATATTTGCTCTACTCTGTATTGAGCACTCTTTTAACAAAAAACGGATCATGAATGAGAAAAGATTTTAAATTTAACGGCTTAAGGAGTCAAAGCAAACAAAGACTTCATCTTCTCTTATTTTCTCCGCCTGTAATTTCATATACTTAAAGTAACTACTGCAGTTACACGCAGTAAAAAAAAATTAAATAAATAACTAATATTCCTCGTGTTTTTTCTCATTTTCTAGAACGCTTACTGTGACGTATACGAAATATTACAGAGTTCTATTTCTCAATTATCCTTTAAGAGTGGCTTTATATGAACAGATCATAAAGAATGTTGATCTTTAAAAGAAAAGAAAAATTGCGTGCAAAATAAATGTAAACAAACTACGGCGATTGTTTGCGTATACGAAGAAAGATTATACCGAATAAGAATTAATACTAAATATATTATACTAAATAAGAATTTAGAAATATTTTTTTTATTATTTCCAATTTCTTACGCGCATCAGAGACTGAAGGTAAAAAAACCGAGTGTCCAAAAGCCCACGAAAAGAACTAGCTTATAGATCTCTCAAAGGGCTGCATATAGTAAATAAATGAAAACAGAACATTGACTCAAATATGAGTATCCATTAAAAATAACGTTATAAAAGATAAAGATATAATTTATATATATATATATATATATATATATATATATATATATATATATCGGATATATATATATATCGGATTATAAAAATCCATTCCTAAATATACAGAGTGATTGAAAAGTAATTCCTTATTTTATGTTTGAATGGCCAGCCAGGAATCCTGACTTAACACGATGTGACATTTTTGGGAAGATAGTGAAAGGAGCAAGTCTAATATATCAAACCAAGAATTTGGAAGAGCTTGAATGTTGAATACAAGAAGGCATGTCTTTTATACCACAAGAGTCCCTAGTGAAATTAGCTAACGCGATTCGTGGTCGCTGAAGAAGCTGGTATCGAAATCTGGCATCCATGTCGAATTTTAAATATAAATTCACGCTAAACCCTTTTTTCTCATATCCATCTTATTATAGTTAATAAATTTTAAGTATTTTAAAATGGGGAGGTTTTTCAATTTCCTATATATATATATATATATATATATATATATATATATATATATATATAGAGAGAGAGAGAGAGAGAGAATGATGGAGGGAGAGATGTATATGTGAGAGAGAGAGAGAGAGAGCGAAAACGTATGCAGGATTTCATTGGCTGTAAATTAAATAACGTTTATAAAGGTTGCATATATTCTCCAGCTGATGACAGGATTCAGTCTTCTCGATTGGAGAAGCCGGCTCTCTCTCTCTCTCTCTCTCTCTCTCTCTCTCTCTCCGTGTGTGTATCTGTCTCTGTTAACATGCAGGGCGTCGTCAAATCAAAAGGGGGTTTCCGTGCAAGACATCATCAAAGGCACTTCAAAGAAAAAATTTAAAGAATTTCCATCTTTAAAAGCCACCAAGAATATTTTCCCTTTGAAACTGTCTTCCTTCCAGAAATATTCCGTGTGAAAGGTAAGAGATCAGTGTTATAAGGCTCGTAAAAGCGTTTGTTTAAAATTGACTACAAAAATAAACTATATAAATATATATATATATATATATATATATATATATATATATATATATATATATATATGTATGAAAGAGAGAAGAGAGAGAGAGAGAGAGAGAGGGGGGGAGGGAAGAGGTAATTTGCTTGTTGATCTTTCATTTTTTTTCTTGGTACATATGAATATACCGGGATGAGATGGGTAAATTGTCGCCATTTTATATTTTCAGTTGGGCATCGTCTGTGAGAAGATAAGCGCCATGTTGCAATCCATTCCGCCAGAAATTTAAAAACGACATGGTGTACTACTTGGCTTTCGCCTTGAAATTTATATATATATATATATATATATATATATATATATATATATATATATATATATATATATATATTATAGATAACTAGACTCGTTTTGAAAAACACTGAATTTTTGATTTGCTAATAGTCAAATCAATCTCGAGGGAAAAAAGGGTTTAAAAAAAGAAAGAGCTACAAACATGAACTTCTGCTGACAAAAAAATCGCACAGATGCAGGTCTGAAGCCCCCCCAAAAAAAACCGATACGAGTAACCAACTAACAAAAGCCCTCAATACAACCGTAGAGCAGACCTAGATACACCTAGTGAGCCAGACAAACCTACCTAGGTTTCACCTAAACAAATATATATATAATATATATATATATATATATATATATATATATATATATATATATATATATATCCAAGTATATGATTGGTGTATACGGAATAAATTCCAATAATCAACAATTACTATTCTTAAAAGAGTGTTCAATACAGAGTAGACAAAATACAATTATTTATTTAAAAATTCTAACATATCAAGTGATCACTTGATAAGACACTGGAGGTGTCAAAACAAAATGGCTACTTTTTTTTTATACATATTTATGTCATAATTTTTAAATAAATGCTTATATATATATATATATATATATACCAAAAAACACACACTCAGAAACTCTCTCTCTCTCTCTCACACACACACACACACACACACACATATATATATATATATATATATATATATATATATATATATATATATATTTATTTTATTAAGTTTTTCTCTGTCACCTGGCAGCTTTTCTGTTGGTTTTGGCAATTTCTTCGCATATAAGTAAAAATATTTTCGGTCTCTACGACCCCGAATGAAGATTGTTTTTCTACATCACCCTTCACTACTTCCAGTGCAATAGCTGCATAATATGGTAATATGCATAGTAAGGTATTACGAACACTTATTGCCCGCCATCTGAAGAGACATGACGTTCGAAACCAAGGTTGTTTGAGGTTAGATAAAATGTATTTACTCCTTTATTAAAATTTATAAAGCCTAAGTATCTTAGGAAAGCGTTTATCCGAACAATTACCGTGAAAAAACTACAGAAGCTGCACGCCCAAATGAAACCCCCACACATCTATCTATCTATCTATCTATCTATCTATCTATCTATCTATCTATCTATCTATCTATCTATCTATATATATATATATATATAAATCAGAGAAATGAAGTAGCTATTTTTGCCGTAAAGATAAAAAATTTTCCTTAAAAATTATTTAAATATAAAATTTTTAAAAATCGTAATATAAATATACTTGATATAGAAAAATAATTTTACTGACGGTAAGTAACTCCAATACATTTTACTTCTATTAAATGAAATATAGTCTATAAAAACTAATAATGAAAATATTTTAAAGTTGTAATTAAAACTGTAGTTAATTAAAATGAATTCTAACCTAAACTTTTTTAAATTGTAATTAAATAAATAAATAAAGTCTACTAAATCAGAGAAATGAAAATTTTACTTTAGTAATATTTAAAATAAAAATTTTAAAAATCGTTATATACTTGATGTAATAATTATTCTACAAATGTAAAGGGATTCTAAACATTTAATTGTTCTTGAAAGAAATATAGTATATTAAAAATTAAAAGTAAAAATATTTCAAATCGTAGTTAAATAAAAAGTATTCTTACCTAACCCCCAAAAAAAAAAATCTTTAAATATACGAAGAAAAAAATGCCGTAAGAATTTTAACCGTTAACAATATAATTTTAAAAAAAAATCCAGACGACATGCTTTTAACGGATGTTAGATTTCATTGAAAAATACATCCCTACCCACAACCAAAACGTAGCAATAACTGATACATTAAAATATAGACATATTGAAAACCCAGTCACCCCTGTCTAGAAAAAATAGATTTATCTGTAACCTTGGAAACATGAATTTTGTTTTAGCTGTGTATTTAAAACCCAGTAATTTTTAAAAGTTACTCCAAAAAATTTGCTTGAGGATGAAATGGAACTAATGTCTTTAATTTAATCACAAAATTAAATTCGTGGCTTTTTAGCTTCCATTTTTGAAACATGGTTAGAACTGTGTAGCGAAAAACATATTTTAAATCAATTAATTTTATATATATATATATATATAGATAGTTAAACCAAAATCATAAATATTTATATTGGATATACTACAACATGCTAGACAAGAAGACTCATGTTACATCTCTGACCGTAGCTCAATTCGGTTTCATTTAAATAGGGGACTTTATCAAACTCCAAATGCAACATAGGCGTTGAATTTATCAAAAGAATATTCATTCACATGTAAAAAAATTTTAAATGTTTGTCTTTATTAATAAAAAGAAAAGAAGAAAACTCATTTACTTCGATCTGAAACACAGCCACAATGCACTGACCGTGTTCGGAAAATAAAATTTTCTGGATATAGAGGGTCTCTCTCTCTCGAATGATCTCTAGATCTGAATATATATATATATATATATATATGACTGTTATATATATATATTTATATATATATTATTTAAAAAAAAAATAATATCACTGTTTTTAATGGTTAAATGTGTGGAAAAGAAAACTTTTCGAACAAACAAAACATTTAATAAATTTCTAGTTAATTTGTCAGAAATGAAAAAATATATATGAAAGAATTAAATAATATATGTGTGTGTGAGTCTGTGTGTGTGTGTGTGTGTTTATTTTCTATGGTAATAGATTTTATTTAGCAATAAAGACAGATTTTTATCACTTTAAACGTTATTTTAGAGGATACTCATATTTGAGTAGACGCAGCATTTAGTTATTAAATCGTATATTTATATAGATAGCTATGTAAGTCTGTTCAGATCTATCTATCTGTCAGTATGGTCTTTATCCGTCCCTTTATTTATATCTAAATATCTCAGTTTTTTTCTCAATTTTTAAACCCATGTTTTTATCTACAGAATTTTCTGGGAAATTTCATTATCCCCATCTCATTCTCTTCAAAAAATCTACAAAACAATCTATCTATCTATCTACGTTCATATTAGTATTATCCATTTCTGATCTTATCCAAATATCTGTTTTAAAATCTATTCATCTATCTATTCTATCTATCAACAAAACATTTATCTATCTATGTTCATATTAGTATAAGGTCGTAAGATCGAAATCTATCATTATTATCATCTATCTATTTTTCCAATCTATCTATGAATGTAGAATCTGTATTGATAACTATTTTAAGAATACATAATTGTTGTTATTGGAATTTTTTCCATCTCTGTTCATTTATCAATCTCTATATCTTCTATATATATTTATATATATATATATATATATATATCTATTTATATATATATATATATATATATATATATATCTGTGTCATGTTTCCATTCATCTATTTTTTAAAATATATATTTAAAATAGCCAAAATGAATTTTTATACCTCCACAAATAATCCAAGGTTGGTCATTTTCATTTTTATTATTTTTTAAAAATACACACACACACAAACACACACACATATATATATATATTAATATAAAAATATGATAGATAGTTGGAAGATATATTTATATATATATATATATATATATATATATATATATATATATATATATATATATATATATATATATATATATATATATATATATATATATAGTCAGTTGATTATCTGTCTATCTAAACAGATGTCGTCTATCAATCCGTCTTCGTTTGTACCTACTTAGTTCATATCTATCTATCTATCTATCTATCTATCTATCTATCTATCTATCTATCTATCTATCACCCATATACGCAGTTTAACAGCTGTCAGCATAGAAAACTCTATCAGCAAATTGAGTTTTTTTTTCCTTCGGTGCTGTATTGTATTCATTTTTTTCTGACAGCCATGTATGAATACATTCTTTTTTGAGAAGGCTTTTTTCCCCAGATATGATTTTAAAAAAATTCAACTGCAAAAATTAATCAGGTTTTTGACAAAATATAGCGTGTATGAGTAAGCTCCATATTGTCATGACAGTAAACGCAAATTACAACCTGTTACCCCAATAGGCAACCTTGACAATGAACGATCCATATCACTTTATATAAAGAGAGAATGGAAGGAAATCTAGAAAAATTTTTTAGAAAAGAACACGTCAAAAAATTTTTTGTCTTTCGATGCACACGTAACCGAAAAAAAAAAACTGCTAATTAACGATTAAACACAAGAAACTAGATTCGAACTCATTAAAGCTATCATTAAAACAGAAAATGAACACAAAACAAGATATGTCGAAGAAATATAAAACGAAAAGAATGGACAGGTTTGGCTGGGTGGAGACAAGCAGCGAATATTCGACTTCTTGATGTTCTCTTGACAAACAGCTAGTGTTGTCTGCTTTTGTGAAACGCTTTATTAAATGCTGTTCCCGGCTTCACCGTTCTCCCTTGAGAACAGGCAAAAATGTCAGCGACGCAGCCACTTGAACACCGGAATCATTCTGTTGCGCCAGCTGCGCTATCTTTCTTACGCAGGCGCACTAAAGACTGTTATTTTAACAACAGTTTGGAAAGGAATCCTTATTAAAGGTGTTCTTATTACGAACATTATAGATGACAAGTATTTTCACGGCGATCGCTTTGCGTCAAGTGACACTAGGATGCACAGCATCGTCAAAATCCTCCCCATTTTTTTTTTTGATGGTATGGCATTTCATCCGTTTGCATTTTAATTTGATAAAAACATTGTCTCTTGAAAAATTGAAAGACAAATCAAAGGCAAACATCATTTAATAATAATAATAATGGCACTGAATCGTGAAAAATCGACGTTATTGTAATCTTCTACGTTCTGTGTTTTCAGGATGTTAGCGAATGGCTTTCCACAATTTATGGAAAAAAATAGCTCTTTTTAAATTTTTCTCTCCTAAACTTTTACTTAGTTATGATTTTCATCCGATGTGTCAATTTTCTCTGGGATAAAATTGTAGAAACCTGCAATTTGTATTTAATAAACAAATATTTCTAATTTTCTTAAATGTATTTGTCTTCGGACAAAGCGACAGCCGAAGATATTAAAAGAAACGGTCGATTGAATACAACAGCCCGCAAGTATTTTCATCTCTTTCTTTATACTAAACTAAGAGGGGTCCGAATAAAACCTTCGATATCAGCGCAAACTACGGTTAAAAGGGTTTTTCTTTTTTGATTATCTGTCATGTTCAATGCTATTCGGGTCCTTTTGATTAAACTGACCATGTAGTATCGGGCGGACTACCTTTGGATATACTGCGCGGCAAATTATTATCGGGATGTCTTTTTTCTAATATTTCTTTCCAATCAATGAAAACAAAATTTTCTCACAATGTTGGCAACACTTTGGCAATCATGAAATTTTCGTAATTTATGGATATCAAAACAAATTTTAAGCTTTAACAAATATGGCGACGTTAGAGCCCAGGTTTACTAAAGGGGATGTAACATTATAGATGAAATATCGACCAGTTAATGACTGAATTTTGAAATTGACAAAGATTATTTTTTAAATTTATGACTCAAAAACACGCATTTTTAAAATTATTTTTTTCTTTTTTTTTTTGTTGTTTTTTTTAAATTGCTCAAACTAAACTCAAAAAACTGATGTGTTTTCAATCGACCTTTCTACCGATTGAATAAATTTTATTATAAACAATTGTCTAAATAAAGGGAATTTTAAAAAATTCTGAATTTAAAAATAAGCAAAAAAAGTAGCTATGAAAAAAACGTCATTTGCCAAAAAAAAAGTGCCATCAAATGTGTTTTGTTTGAAAATGGCATCAAAAATCGTGATCCCATATTAAACGATTTTAAACACACAAATTTGGATTTTATAATTTTTAAAATTTTTGTAAAATGTTTATTTGTGTATATTCATTGGGAAAAACAATATCTGTATTAATGTATTTGAAAAAAATTGATTTCATTGTGTTTTATTTTAATGTTTGGTATATATTCAGTATATCGCAAGCAATTTTTTATAAAGTATGTGAAGTTTTGTTGAAAAGGAGAAATCAATGAAACACAAGAAAATCCGATCCAATATATAAACGTTTGCACACACACACACACACAGTAAATTTTCTACCACACACACACATTTCATTAGTCCAGGTAGAACTTTTTTATAATAAGTATGATTTCTACGAAAACAATTCTACAAAAAAAAAAATTTCTAAATGAAATCGTTAAAATAAACTTTTTAAAATAAATATATTTAAAATTCCTAACCTTTTGTTCGTGGCAAATTTAAATCAACATCTTGATTATACCATTGTTGGGATCTTAAATGCGCCAAAAATTTTAGTTGGTGCGTCTTTTGAAAAACGTCAGTTGTTTTGGTTTCAGTTATTTAGCGTAGTTCTTTGTGTGTGATTACGCAGCGATAGTCAAAATAAAGTCTGGAGAATGATTACCCTCTTTGAGACAAACATACATTTTTCATTGCCTCAGTTAGGCTAATTGGGTGATTAATATTGAATATAATTATATATATATATATATATATATATATATATTTAGAAAATACAAGGTAACCAAAAAATTTCTGTCCGTTTTTAAAGGAAAAAAAAAAAACGCTTCAAAGTATGTGTAACTTATATTTAGTCTTCGAAGTAATCGCCATCGGCATCCAGCACCTTCTGCCAACGTGTCTCCAGCTGTTCAATGCCCTTGCGGTAGAACTCGGGGGGGGGGGGTTGACGCAAAGAAGTCCGTGAGGGCTTTGCGCAAGTCTGCTTCATTGGTGAAGGATTTCCCACGAAGATGATTATCCAGGGAGTGGAAGAGGTGGTAATCGGATGGCGCAAGGTCAGGTGAATAAGGTGGATGGCACAAAGTCTCCCACCCAAGTTGCTGTATGGTATCCCTGACCACTTGCGCGACATGCGGCCTGGCGTTGTCATGGAGGAAAAGCACACCTTTGCGATTCACCAGTGCTGGCTCCTTCTGGCGCAATGCCTGTTGCACACGTTTCAATTGCTGCGAGTATAGGTCTCCAGTGACCGTTTGGCCCGTTGGTAGCAGTTCATAATGAACCACTTGACGACCTGTCCACCAGACACAAAGCATAATCTTGCGTGGGTGCATAGGCGGTCTTGCGGTGTGAGGGACAGCATCCTGAGGAGACAACCAATGTCTGGAACGCTTGGGAGTTCCGTACAGAACCCACTTTTCATCACTGGTAAACACTCGATTGAATAAGGATGCGGTACGGTGGCGAGAAAGCAGCGATACGCAGGCTGCCACTCGTTGTCCCTTGTGGACCTCCAACAGCGTTTGCGGAACCCACTTGCTCAGTTTGTACGTCTTACCTAGGCGGTGCAGGTGAAGTCTAACTGTTTCATCGGAAACGTTGAACTGTCTTGCAAGTTCACCACACGTTAGACTACTGTCCTCTTCAATGGCCGCCTTCAGGACTCCGTCATTCAAGACCTGTGGTCGTCCACTGCGAGGCTCATCATGGAGAGACAAATCTCCCGACTTGAATTTTCGAAACCAACGCCTTGCTCATCCACAGCACTATCCCCAAACGCTTGACATATGCGGCGACTTGATGCAGCTGCTGATAAGCCCACTTTGAAGTCGTAAAGCAAACAGCCCCGAACGAGATCTCTAGACACTTCCATCCTTCTCACAGCTGTCCGGCTTATAACTGATGGCCGGGCACGGTGCGTGTGTTTTTTATAACGTCTGATGTTCCTACTTCCGGCTGTCCGAATTTGAAAACAATTGCTACACGCATTTCGTATATATTTCAACTTCATTCAATGACTAATCAAAAAACGGACAGAACTTTTTTGGTTACCTTGTAATTACGAATATGCAATGTAATAGGTCCTTATCTGGCATCTAGTCTACTGTCGCTTTCTCACAGACGTGCTGTGGCTTCTCTCTGTCTTCTACAAGTATTTTCACGGCAACTGTTCCGACAAGCTACTTTCGCTAGTCCCCAGACTGCATGAATTTAAGCGGGCTATTATGCAGGCATCTGGGTCCCATCCTTTCACTGTCGAAACTATATTTATATTTTTAATCTAAAAAAAATTAACGCCTGATTTGAAGCAGATAGTGACCGGCTGATAGTTCGTTAAATAAAACGCTAATTGCTTTCAATTTAAAGTAAATAACAATAAAAATGATAGCTATTTGTTATGGCGATGGACATACCTCTCCAGACGTGGATTTGGATTCATCCAAGAAAATGTAGACTGAAACCCAGAATTTCCAGTAGGCGGGAAATATCATTTTAGGGGATGTAATTCACGAAAATATCTTCCCCAGTACTGATTTCAGCAAGACAACGTCGACCCAAGTAACTCTTGATTTTGTTATCTTCATTAAACGCAATGAAGACAACACTATTTTAATATTTAAATAGGATTTATCTGTTTGAACTTTTTTTTTATATAGCTATTACCGTTTTGTTTATATAGATACTGTCTTTTTATTTATAAAGACATTGGCTTTTTATTCACATAGATAGTGTTTGGTTTAATTCCAGCGTTGTTTAATTCAAATATTAATGAAAGTGCATTAATTTGCTGTTAATTACAAAACTGTCGACAACGACACGCTTTTTTCCGTTGGATCTTGCAAAGGAAATCAAAATATCAGTCATAATTTGACAAGCTGCTGCTTTTAAAACGCCCATTTGATTATGAGACCGATTTTCTGTCGGAAGTTCCACAGATTTCTCTTGGGAAATCAAATATTGATTGTTTACTGATTTGGAAATGCCTGTGAAAAAAAAAAATTAAAAAAAGATTTGTTCTGTGATGTGATCAACTTTAGTTTGGAATTTTGTCTCCTCCACTGGATGAAATAAATCAAAATATTGACGTATTTCGTTAACAGTTTTACCCCAAGCAAGGCGATAAATCCACCAAGACACAACGGATTTTCAATAACGAAAAATTAACGGGCAATAAAATAACAGAATTCAAGGAGATTGACGTTGAATTTAATCCTCGTCTCTATGACAGTGAGTGCTGGACCTTCTCCTCAAAGATGAAGAAGAAACTTTAAGTACCAGAAATATGGTTCTACAGAAGGATGCTGAGGATACCGTGGACCGAACATGTGTGCAACGACGAAATTTTGGCGATAATGGAAACAAAAAGCAAACTAATAGATAAAATCAGGAAGAGACAGTTGAGGTTTCTGGGGCACATAATGAGATAGGGTGGCTTGGAAAATCTGATACTCACAGGACAGCTACGAGGGGCAGAGGAAGACAACGTATAATATACTTGTGTAAATGGGTGACGGAACATGGTTCAGGAGAAGTAACGGAAAGACTGCATTAATTAAAAGCTACAAGTTACAGGAAAATTGTTGAGAATCATGATCGCCTACGCTCCGAGGAAACACCGCCCATTAAGAAGATTGTAGTTAACAAAAAAAAAACCCAAAAAAAACAAGGACTTAGATGAGAGCTCCGCAGACGAGAAGTGTGAGACACATCTATCAATCTCAGCAGTAAAATGATGAGACCTAACTTACCATCTAGTAGTTCGTTTAAATTCATTAAGTCGCGGTATTAATGAGGAACCATCATCAGAACAGTAAACAGGAAAATATTCATAGATTACGACGGTGGGAAAGTGAGCGAAGCCGAGATGCCAGATCAGGAACGATAGCATTGCAGATTCATCTTTAGATTTTTTTCAATAATCTCACGATCCATAGCACACGAAACAAACAAGATGTGACAGCATTATTAAGAAAAATCATCTAGTACATTGTTTGCTAACAAGCAGTCCACGGACCACTGGTGGTCCGTGCAAAATTTTTGATGATCCGCAGAAAAATTGGGACATTGTTTCAATTTTTATGAAGCTTCAAATTAAAAAATGACGCGTAACAAAACGTATTATGGTTGTATATATATATATATATATATATATATATATATATGTTCAACACCTTATGTAATCTCGAAATAAACACGAGTACACAAGTACACAAATGTGTCATCATTCAGACATACTATAAACTAACATGACTTGCATAGTACCATGGGTCCTTACCTATAACTACAGAATGAACTCTTCCTAAAACTATGTATACTACGCCTCTCAAGAGAGAGGGACGAATCGAGTCGAGCCGATAGTAGTTCACTCCAAACCAGACTGACAGTCATACTAACACCTTCCACATCTTGTATTATTATTTCGTGTAATATACCTTCGTTATTTCTACTCTTGTGTTCGTGTTTTTCTTCCTTGGTCCTAACCCGGACCATAACACAGTCATGTTCAATTCTTGGTACTGAATAGTTTCTTACCATTACTGTTGATTACTAGTTACTGGATGGTGTACTAGTATAATTTTCTGCAAACATGGCAAAGCAACGGAGTAAGCGGGATCTTCAAGAATCGGCTTACGCATCGGATACAAATTCATAAGCATTCGTACTCGGAAACTATTTTTGCAAAATATTTAAAAAAACTAAAAAAAAAAAAACTAAAAAAAAAACTAAATAAAACAAATATTTGTGCAAAAAAAGACCTTTTAATCTGTCCCAGCAATTAAAACTCAGTACCGGTCTCGGCTTGAAATAAACACAGCAGCTCTCCGTCTTTCAGTGACGTCATTGGAGCCCAAAATACGCAAACTGATTTCAAAAGGTTGGCGACCTCTGGTCTAATAGGATACGATGAAATAACATTCCCCGCAACATATCGTGCATTTTATTCAATACAACCGTTTCACTTCATATCAGTAGAAATCTTTAGACGGAGAAGGTGAAATGAGTTACACTTCTGGAGATCGACTGATATCATCTATTTTATATATATTTTTAATTATTTCGCCTCAAACTAGCGGGAATATCACAAGTACGCCGGAGTTTACAGTGAGTGAAAGTAAAGGAGAAGACTGCGAATAGGGAGGATTGAGGAAGGGACAAAAAAGGATTAATTATTGATATATATATATATATATATATATATATATATATATATATATATATATAATCATCCACAGACAGACTGTTTCGCTGTATCACAGCTCATCAGTGTGGCTAAACATCCGTTTGCCTATATCTAGGATCGAAACCCGACTGAATTGGCGTCATTCAGGGGGATTCTACCACGGAGGGATGAAGGTAAATTTAAGCGTATTTATTTTTAGATAAACACACAGTTACCGAGAGAACTCAATTCTTTTTTACCGAAGAGTCTTGCATTATTAGCCGTAATAGTCACTGTTTACAAACCCATAATTTCCTCCTCAGACAGCTCAACCGAAATAAATTTTTTCAGGAGCATATATATTGTCATAAAAGACAGACTGTTTCGCTGTATCACAAATAATTGTGTGACTTTGACATCTTCTTGCCTCTAGCTCTCTCTCTCTCTCTCTCTCTCTTTTCTATAAATCTATGAATATATATATATATATATATATATATATATATATATATATATATGTTCAACATCTTATGTAAATCGAAATAAAAACGAATATACAAGTACACAAATGTGTCATCATCCAGACATACTATAACCTAACATAACTTGCAAAGTCATGTTCAGTACTTGATACAGAATAGTTTCTTACCATTACTGTTGATAACTAGTTACTGGATGGTTTACTAGTATAATTTATCATCTATTTTATATATATTTTTAATTATTTTGCCTCAAGCTAGGTGGGAATATCACAAGTACGCCGGAGGTTACAGTGAGTGAAAGTGAAAGTGAAAGAGAAGACTGAGAATAGGGAGGATTGAGGAAAGGAAAATCAATGAACAGAGTCCATAATGAGAGAAGACGAAGATTGACGATGGGTTTAAATTCTTGAAGATTATAGTTTTTAAATTTCTGAAGATTATAGAGAAGCAAAGAAAACGGAAATGTGTTCCACAGGCAGAAAGTGCGGGAAAAGAAACTGTTAGAGTAAAATGACTGTTGCATTTAGTTGTTTCAACAATGAAAATGCCAATCTAGTAACACGCTTAAATTCATGTAGTTTGGGCGCCAGGGAAAAAAAAGCTCGTCACGGCAGTTGCCATGAAAATAAAGGGTGTTTAATTAAGACGGATAATATATATGTGTTATGGAGTAATTTCACAGTGGAGGCTTATATTTGTACTAAGTCGGTCCTAAAACAGGTTCGACGTACAAAACGTTAGGAACTTCATATAATAGGTATAACGCAGTAATCTAGTTGTGGTCGCTGATACTTTAGTATCCGACTAACGGTCGTCCGGCATCGACTGACTGACCGACCCCACTGAGCGACTGACTCGTTACTCTTACTACTCCTACTTATTATAGATGGGAGAGTCTATTAACAATAGAATAGGTGTGTTCCACTATAACAATATAAGGGTGTTTCATTCAGAGGGATCAATGTCAGTAGTAAATAAATCAGTGTTATTGGTGAAAATTTATTTATTTTTCTATTGGATCGTGTTATTTAAGTCATGTTATTAACAGCAATACGTTTTTGAAAAAAAAATACCAGCAATATATGTGATTGTACTAAAAAATGAGTAATTGAAAAATGGTTCAAATATATATGTATATATATACACCTTTTTTTACCAAACTATCGCTATGTATCTATTTCAAAAATTTTGTTGGCATTAAATGACACAATAAAGTTGCTATGCCATAAAAAGAAAACCAAATCAACCTGACTTTTGTTTCTACGTAATTTGGATACGAATTTCAACTCTGGCGCTAACAGGTCTTTATTCTTGTCAAATGCCGATGTGCCGTTTTCCAGATTTTTCAAATTAGGACTAAAAATTTAAGTCACGTGTTATTTTTTTTCACGTTTCATGAACATAAGCAGTTCAAACTAAAGTAAAATTTACATTATATCGATAGAAATCACTTTTAAAAAAATGCTTTCACTGTGGTAAAATGATCTTTTACAAGACTTTTAAGCGTATTCGCTAGTTGACGGCGGATCTCTTTTCAAGCACCAGCCGTAATCAGCTATCATGTAAGAATCCCAGCGGACGTGGTGCCGTTCCTCCATAATCTTGGTAGAAACTCTCTCATTGTTCGTCACTTACATCACCAAAATTACTTGGAAATTGGTCAAGGTGGCTATTCAAATCTAATTCAATAGATATAAACTTGAAATTTGTTCCCAATTTAACTGAATGATTAGTTTTTTACGGCTTATCCACTCCTTGTAGGTTATTTAAAGCCAGAGAATACTTTTAAATTTTGAAGATTTCGTTTGAAGATATTAGTGGTGATACAAGCTTAACGCGGTGGATTCGTATATTTCTCAAGGGTATTGGCGCGTAAGTGAATATAATGAACCAAACGTGAATTAGAACTCGGGCCTCCGATTATCAATTCCCAGCCACTATCTATATTACAATATGGCGATAGTGTAAGTTTTCATCCTCAAATCTTCAAGGGATTCGTTTGTGGACAAAATATAAACAGGCAACAAAGTCTGAATCACAACCGAACGATAAAAGTTTTCAAACTGGAACACATCAGAAATCAACGCCAGAACTAATATCAATGTCAAGTTGTGGCCATTTTATAGTAACAATCATAATCTGACATGAGCTTTTGAAAAGATCTGATATTTTAACAGAAAACGGAAAATTTGAAACTAAAACCCGAAGACGCATTGGAATAGCGAAAGATGCTTTCCAAAAGCTAAGTAAAGTATTAAGAAACTGGAGCATTTTAATAGAAACAAAGAGCATTGCTGGACTGTTATCTAACGTCGCTCACCTTATAGGCAATCTCCTTAAAGATGACGAAAACTGAAAAATGATACAGGAAAACAGAACATGACTGTTATCCATCCTCCGATATAGCAATGGATGCTGGATAATCTTATCACAGATGGTGAAGAGAACTGAGGCAACAGAAATATGGTTCGACAAAAGAATGCTGAGGGCAGCATCGACTGGACACGCGAGCAACGACGAAGTTTTAGAAAACAACGGAAACGATACAGCATTAGAAAAACAGTTGAAATTTCTAGGGCATATGAGGAAAGGGGGCTTGGAAATTTAGACACACACTGGAGATATTGAAGGCAAGAAGAACAGAAGAAAGTAGCGCATAGCCTACCTAACGAGCTTTTGCTTGTAGATGATAGAGCAGGGATTATGAGAGACAGATGAAAAAAAGAATTTACTAAGAGCTACAAAAGGAATTGTAGAGAGCCATGAACTGACACGACACATAGAGGAAGAATACTGGAAAGGTAAAAGATTATATGACCTGCTATGGGCCTGACCTTTAAAATATGACCTGCTATGCTACGTACACCGAATAATCAGCCACATTCCTTTCATATCCCATTAATAAAAAATTCGGCTCTTTCTTAAGAACCGTTGCTTTGGGTAACAATCACCCGGTAGGATGCTTTCTGGATCACTATAATATTGACTACGTCAACATGAACAACACTTCTTGCATTTTCTTATGCACATACATTTCTATTACGAAAAAAAAGAAAAAGTGTGTGTATAATGTTTATGGGCTTTACTGTGTTCAACCAATTAAATAGGACCTGCGTAAAAAAAGTGGTTGTATTTTGCTTTTAAATCTAAATTCGTCAGTAATTTACAATCGCCTGATGAGATGCATCGATACGCATCGAAACGTGATGGCAATTTTGTAGCGATTTTAACACGTTTTCGGTGTAATATCCTAAAATAAATGATATTGCTCTACTTTGTATTGAAAAAATATTATATTAAATGTTACGAACGTTAGAATTGTACAATATTCGTTCTCATATTTATATATATATATATATATATATATATATATATATATATAAGATGTGTTTATAAAAGGATTTCGTGTGGTCAGTCTTTATCAAATTGATAATGACTCTCGTGAAAGTTGAAAATACACGAAAGTATACAAAGAATGGAGAGCTTAAAATCATCATTTAAATCAACTCAGTCGTATATTTTTTCTATATAAAATTATATTATATATATATATATATATATATATATATATATATATATATATATATATATATATATATATATATATATATATATATATATATATATATATGGGGGGCTGTGGTTAGAACGTTGGCTTATGACCATGACACACGGGTTGAATTTCACCATGGTCGATTTTTCAGGATTTTCGAAAAAAAGCGTACGGCACCTTTGGAAAGTGCCTGAAGACCATAACCAAGCCTTTTGAGTGAAGTTGGGTAGACAGAACTCTTGGGGGCTGTCGATAGTTATGCTAGCACGAAGCCTCAAGACATCGTGGCCGAGGGCTTGAGCGTGCTGGCCTTGTTCAAATTGTTGATCAAACTAGATAATACGCTCTTCTCTGTAACTAAGATCTGTTCAACATAGTTGCAGTATAAACCACAGGTGGGCTCCGTGGGTGTTGAGCAAACACAAAAAATGTGCCTGAGCGAACATCTGCAATAGGGATTGGCTAGCCCCCATAGTAGACGGGTATCTGAATATATATATACGAGTGGAAATAATATATATATATATATATATATATATATATATATATATATATATATATATATATATATATATATAATCGTCAGTGAAAATGAATACATTAACCACCTTATTAAAATTATTGCATTTCCCCATATGAATAGAAACTAATATTATGAATGTTATGCTTAAAAAACTCAGTAAATTTCAAAATAAGCTATTCCAAAATTCACTTGTAAAAGGAAACAGAAATAGGGACTTTAACTTAATTTAATACCAAAAATTGAATTTAAAATTTTTTATTCTGTTTTTGAATCATGGTAATTCCTGTGTAGCGATGGAACCATATTTTTAAATAAGTAAATTAATAATAATATTTTATATATATATATATATATATATATATATATATATACCTATTCAAATGATAAATAAATGGATTTATCAACACCTCTATTTTAATTTGGAAATATCATTTGAATCATCTTTGAAAGTGAGACAACGGCGAATTTCACACTTTCTGATAAGAACTTCAAAGCAATTCAAATTCCGATCGATAAACAAAAATAAACCAAAATAAAAGAAATGAAATACACAAGACCAATTTTTATCGACAACATTTTCACTTCCATTAATGCATGCCATTTCTTTGCACATGCTGAGTTTCATGATTTTTTTTTGCACAGACCAATCTCTTCATCAAGCCAAGCTTAATTTATTCATGTTTCATCGAATTCATCATCGATTAGTTTACATACACACACATACATATATATATATATAGATATATATATATATAGATAGATAGATAGAGAGATATCAGAGGCACAGTGGAGTAGTGGATAGCAACTCGGATTGAGTAATCGGAGAGTCGAGTTCGAATTCCATTTGAATCCATTATATATAACCTTGGTAAAAGTATTTTTTTATAAAGCATTACGCCCCGCGCAAGGCGTGAAGCCACTAGGATGCAGGGGGTTGCAGAAGATTTGGAGCGAGAGCAGATAGGAGTGATAGAAGAAAGGATGAGGAGAGGGATAGTGGATAGATCAAGGTAACTGGAGATGTCGATTGACATTACATTTGAATAGTTGGAGATTATACCTCTCAGGCAAACAGTAATTGGGAAGTGTGTTCCACAGGTGAGAGGTGCGAGGTATGAAGCTATTGGAGTAGAAGAGACGGCTACATTTAAAATGTTCTACAGTGTAAGGTTGGGAGCGGAATGCCAGTTTCGTACGGCGCTTGAATTCATGAAGTCTGGGAACCAGTGAAAGCAGCTCAGCGGAGCAATTACCATGAAAGTATTTGTAGAAAAGACAGAGAGAGGTGACGGCGCGTCTGTGAGAGAGTGACTTAAGACGAGATGCCAGATCAGGGCCAATTATATTACATATCCGTCTCTGGATCTTGTCAAGAACTCCGAGGTAAACAGAAGGTGCACCAGACCATATATGGCAGCAATACTCCATGCAAGGGCGAATGGTATTAATCCTCTTCTTAATTTACAGGACAGACTGGGCTCTATAGCTTTGGATGGCAACTGGTCTAGGAGTAGGGCAACTCTGAATTCAAAACCTGCGGAGAGCCGTTTAGGGACCTTGTATTCCACCCTTCAAAATGTGTGGTTGGTTCTGTACAAAGCTTTCACCACTATAATCAAATCATATGTGCTGGTATCTAGGCTGTCAGTTCCTGAGCTGCTTGACCCTCATACGTTGAACACGACGGGAGAGTCCACCATATACACGGGTGAACAGCAAAATTGTCCAAATCGTGTAACAGCTTAATTATCCACCTTCAAAATATATATGAATATATATATATATATATATATATATATATATATATATATATATATAAACCCACTAAACTAATTTACTTTCTATTTATATTATTCGGTCTATTGTCCTCATCTTTGTCGCCAAATTTATTACAACGTTTCGGCCGTTGCACGCTCCGGCTTTCTTCAGGTGGTTGGAATGTCGAACTGAACCCTTTATTTCGCTCACTGGGGTAGACTGTTCTAGTTCCACGTGCCATGTCTAATGGATATCAGTTATCAGTTATCTCCTGTTAATTCCGCTCTCCAAATTATCCACTGCTTTAATCGGGTATTGAACTAACCAACGCCGTTATCCACTGTGCCGTGTGTCCTTGGTAGACAGATACTGAACTGACTTTCATTTTTCCAGGTCTTCAGATAAGACGATTAGCCATCTTGACACCATTTATCGTAAGAATCACTGAAAAAAAAACCTTGAGTTATTCAGCTAGAAAAAGAACAGGTTAACACCGCTATCGTCCCCAACTGAGCAATGGTGAGAGGAAAAATATCATTCAGGTCTTGAGTAATGATATCAACATTCATACTCTGGCTTTTATCTTCAAAGTCCATTCAAGAACCATCAAGAGAACGATGAATAAGTTTAAAAAAGAAGGAACAGTAAAAGAGAAAACTGGATCAGGAAGTCATAACAGTCATCCATTGAACTTAGAACTAAATACATAAGTTTGAAATATTAACCAATGGAAGCCAAGAATTAATTTACAGTGAGTCTGCTGCAGTATAGAAAAGCGATAAGAATATACTAACCATCAATTTTATGAAGATATCTGCCCTCTTTAGCAAGAAAAACGTATGTCATACACGAATTAAAGTTGTCAGAATAAGGCAAATACACAAATTTAAACCTCTTGAAAGTGTTAAAATAGGAAAAGGTATGAATCCATCTCTTCCCTTATGTATCTGGTTTGTTTTATTTTACGGTATATCAACCTCAATGCTAGTAAATTTTTTTTCATCAAAACTGTATTGCTGGTAATATTTGCTGGAGCTGACCAATCCTCACTTTCCAGACTTTCCGTGGGCCAAATGCTTCTACGCGGCCTTGTGGATGATGAATCATTTTCCATCAAACAAAACGCTTTCTCACATACGAAAATTTGCTGGTAGTATTGCTGGTACCGGGTGATGTGGTTGCAGAAATTGTCTGACAGTCATGACTTTGTTCTCTTAATTGTGTGGCACGTCGCAGAGTCATGTTGCTAGATATAGGGTCTCACAGCACTCACCCTCTTGATCCAGTTCAGCACTACTTCCTCAGGGTACTTGATGTCGGCCTCCGTGTTGAGTATGAGGCCCACGCCAACAAATTCGCGAGTTCTTTTCTCATCAGAACGATCAGAGTGTATTTTCTGTACCTTCGTATTCACCATTAGACTCATCCAACTCTTTCCGAATCTTCTGCACTGTCCTCAGATTGACAGGCAATCACTTTGAACTGTTCGTATTGGAGCTTCCGGCCAAGTAGTACAGCATACCGTTTCTGGTGGAGTGAATTGCGTCATGGAGCTCTTTTTCTCAAAGACAGTTCCCAACTGACCCTACTATAAACTGCAGTCGACAAAATCAAAAACAAACAAATGCGCATGCGCGAAATGTGGCACCATGCATCCACGCGATTTGAAAGATATATTTATAGATATATGATTTGCTTTTTTACGGTTTATCAACCATTTGAGGATTATTTAAGGCCAAAATGTATTTTAGGTTTTAAGAATAATTCTTTTTTTTTTTGCGAGAGGATTGAACAGCCATGCATTCAGGCGATTTGGGAGAAAGAAAAGAAAACGAAGAAGAAAAAGGAAGGAAAAAGTAATACGAGACGGGTCATAGGCGAACACACACACACACGGCTTAAGAGACGGGAATAAGGAAAAGGGTTATTATTGATAGGTATCAAATGTCGAAAATATCTAGGTCACCTACGAACAAGCGTTGACCGATTTCCGCTTATCCGCGAAAAATGGAATTTTGTTATCAATAGATGTCACCAATTAAAAATCCATTTTTGAAAACGTTAGATTTTGATAATGGACGAAACACAGATATAGCAGTTTTGACTGGGTGTGGAAAATTAAAATCCCACACAAGTAGTTTTCACTGGCTAATTTTTTTTTTTTGACAGAATAGACTTTTGCCCTGCGATAATAAAAGATTTTTGTTATCAACACATGAGAGGAAAAAAGGAAAATGAAATATTTTTATTTCTGCTTTGGAGACGCCAAGTTGGCTGAGATTTTGGAGAAAATTCCTTTTCTTAGGCCATGTCAGATAATCCAACTGTCCAGTGAATTAGCGATAAACTGCTTGACAAACGCCACGTGTTGAAACCGAGAGTTGTCACATCAACCGCTCATGATAAGGGCGATTTAATTATTTTTTTTTTAGTTAAGCAAGGTATTTCTTTTCCAAAACAAAGCCACGGGTTGTTCACGCCCGACTAAGACGTCATTGGCCAAGTGGATCACATGACGCACGAAGGAGGAGGAAAGATACCCGACCAGGACCTCATTGGCCGAGAGTGGTCACGTGACGCACGAAGAAAATCAGTCGACGCCCTCTATCCAGAGTATAAGTATGAGAAGCCGATACGAAGAAGTGGGGAGGGCAGTTCACGCCCCTCAGAAGCATGGTGAGAAAGTGGGGAGTGAGAAAAGAGTTACCAAAAATGGAAAAGAATGGAAAATCCCTAACCAGAAATAAGAAGGGTGGATACGTATTTAGAATTATCGAAAACCCCTGGCGCCGACAGACCCACCCCAGTTTTGACGGCGTCAATAAAAACGAAGCCCCCCCAGTTCAGACGGAGGAAGAGTTCAGCCCCGGACGGCGGGAAGAGTTCGTTCGCCCCAAGCGGGCAGAAGAGGCCAGTTCATTTGGCCCTGAGTGAAGAGTTCGTTCGACCCAAGCTGGCGAGAGAAAGTTCCTTGGACTCTGAGAGAGGCAGTTTAGTTCGCACCGACGGTAGAGATGAGTTCAGACCCAAGAGTTCAGCCCCGGACGGCAGAGATGAGAGCGCCCAGTGTTGAAACCGCCTCAAGATAGCTGACCAAGATTCACGCAAATTTTGGACTCTTCTTCAACCAAGAACAAGTAGTTTGAAGAGCGACTTAGAACCAGACCACAGAAATAAGTTTTTCGACTTTCGTCCAAAGACACACCGAAACACAAATTTCTTAGAGAGCAGACAACTTGAAGCGTTAAAATTTGCCTAGCGAAAGCGTCGTGCCACAATCCACAGAACGGGTCGGGAGGTAGACACAGTCCTATGTACCGAACAACTAGACATAAAAAGTTTGTTACCTTTTTTCTTTGATACTTTGAACTTTTTGAGTTTTCATTTTTTTTTCTTTTATGCATATTTGTGTGTTATCACCCCCGTTGAACTCAATTTGCATTACGGCCCCAACCCCTGTTTGATCTCGTCTGTCTAAGATCAATTCACAACGTGGGTAGGCAGACTGGAGATCAGTGCAGTTACCCTGGTAACCAGGCGTTGGAAGCAGGTTGGGAACGGCGAGGCTGGTATCAATCTAACCAGATTCCTACCCGAATCACCAAAGGGTTAGAACGTCACGTTTGGAGCAGCGACACCCAGTTGGGACGGACGCGGCAACACGGAGCGAACAGCTGACGAACGGAGCAGCGAGGAGCGAACAGCTGGCGCCGCGGCGAAGACGTCACAATTGGTGCTGTTTGGGGACGTCACAACTGGCGCCGTGGTAGATCAGGATAGAAAGTCACAGTCGGCGCTGCGACCGGGGGACGACGTCACAAAATTAAAAATGTAAAATAGCGACAGTTTAACGAACGCACCGTCTATGGTATGATACTAAACAGGATATATTTTATTTATCAAATATGAATGATAATTGTGGACTTATGTTATACTAGAATATTTTTTGCAATTGAAATTCTCCCATTATTTTGCATGAACATGAATAATCCCTATCAAAATTTTGAGTCCAGATTTACAAATTAATCATTTTCGTTCATAAATATTTTAAAACCAATCGATGAAATTCAAATTCTGATAGGTTTGGAAATTTTGAAATTTGGAAAAAAACCTCTGTTTATTTTTATATTTAACCATAGCAAAACCAACTGTAATTTTATCCGAAAAATGCTTGCATTTTCTTCAAAATTGGGTTCCGATCGGTCAATATTTTTAAGGGGGTGACGGTCGGACGGACGATTTATGAAAAACAGAATCTCTGTCTATAAAAAACAGGAATATTGTGTGTGTTTGTGTGTGTGTGTGTGTGTGTGTGTGTGTGTGTGTGTGTGTGTAATTAAATGTATTTTAGTTCGAATATTTTCGACGGATTTGCACCAAAATTTATATGCACATGCTCCAAGTTAACAGGAAGCCCAACACCGACTTTGCAGTTCCCAACTCCCATCGATAGTGAAATAATTATTTTTTTCATGCTTTTGCGGCGGCATTTTCATGTAGTTTGCGTGCCATTTTCTACTGGCCAATGTGAGTCTAGAAGCTCTTAATAATGCCAACGTATAGGCAGGAAGATGATATTGGCCAACGTGAGAGCCAACGGCTGACTGAATTGAATGTTAACTAGCATGCAAAAAAATTCGATAGCTGCATTCGTCAATGTGGGAAAAAATTTAAATCTGCATCACTGTTTTACTACAAACCAATTGGTTCATCATTCTTGTTTAAACTCAACATTGATTCTGATTCCGCAGAACTGGGTTGGGTGAATCAAAAAATTATATGTTGTTAACATTCTTTTTTCATTCGGTTTTTTCAGATGAATTTCCTTTTTTAAATTCATCGTTTTGTGTTCATTTTTGTTTTTTCTTTTTTATTAAGAGATTTAATGTTTAGTATAGAGCTTAAAAAAAATTGGGCCATGCTTTAGTCTTATATATATAAACGTCTTTCAATCGTGACACCAATATCCGTGGGGTAAATTGTCTCTACAACTTCACCTTTCAGTGCTAAGACGCAGGGTGATTGTTGTGGGCATGTCTAGGTATAAAATACTTCTAAACACACAGGAAATACGTTAATTTGTGGAGATCGCCAGTCACGTAAATGATGAAATATTTCTTCTGGTTTCGTCGAGTCAAGTTGCTTAAAAATACGACAAATCGTCACAATCCAGTCAGTCTTGAAAGCGATGTCATTGAAAATGTCCTCTAAACTAACCTTCACAGATCACTAGGAGAAAACTGGCCTGTAACATTCAATACCCCTAAAAACTAAGCTCACGACTTTTGATCATCATCGAGAAAACCCTGAATTTATTTTTCTATTCCTTATGAACGTTTGTACTCAGAACGAGGCTCATTAGCTTGAACGCCTATTGGGACATTATCCCACCCATATCACAAATTCATTTTATACTCGACAAAGTAGCTGATGTCTCATCTTTCAGTGTTAAACCGCAGGGTGATTTTGAGTGCATTTTTCAGGAATAAAATGCGTCTTCAGAAATAAAATGCATGTTAGTTAATGAAAATAACGAAAATCTATGTCATCTCATTTTAAAAGATATACAGGGTGCGATGGATAAATTGTCGTGTAAATGACGCAAAAATTAAAATAAGACTGACATCTTATTTTAACCGAAAATATGCTATAGAATTTTGTACGGAAGATACGGTATAGAAATTTTGTGGAATATATATAATAAATATAAAATTGACAAAGGTTCTGATTACTCCAAAAATTAATATCTTGCTGTCATATTTAGTCTTGAGCTGAACAGTCCTCACTTTCCAGACATTCCCGGAGGCCAAATGCGTCTACGCGGCCTTGTGGATGATGAATCATTTTCCATCATACAAAACGCTTTCTCACATACGAGACGTATAATTTTATATTTAACTCTATCAAAATTTCCTTGGCAAATGTTTAGACGAGCCACATTCTATAGTTCCACCAGTTCAGACCTTCACACCTAGGAACCACAATGCCACATACGCAGAGTTGACTCATCCTCACTCCCTTCATATTCCACTGGTAAGGAGGAAGTTACACTCAGATATTTTCTTCGCAAGAACTGTTAATTTGTTGAAGAGTTAAAATTTGAAGGGGATGACCCAAAATTCGATTATCACAATATCACTATATAATTCCTCGTTTTATCTTTATATATACCACATATATATAATTTTATTATTGAATAACTCTTGGATTCTCTTACGTTGAGTTAACAATGTAATATATTGTGCGGCAGAAATACCTTGAAATTGCCATACGAAAAAGAGGGTAGGTAGGCGAGGATAAGAAAAAAAATAACAATGAAATTTAAGATGCGTTTATTCCGAGGGAAGAAAAGATAAAGAGAATGAAACTTTCTTTTAATCAGAGGGAAATAGGTTAGTTAAAACCTGATACAGAAGGAAAGACAGTAAGAAGAAGTAGGAGGAGGAGGGGGGAGGAGGGAGAGGCGGAAGAGAATAAGACCAATGAGAAGAGACATTTAATAGAAGAAGAAAAGGAAGTTACGTGGGAAGAACATAAAAAAAAATTGAACAAAAAAGAAAAGAAAAGAAAGAAAGAAAATAATCAAAGGATACGAAAGAGAAAGAGAAACAGATAAAAAGAGCAAAACGTAGAAAAAGAAAAAAAAAAGAATACGACCCTATTAAAAATAATTATAATAAAAAAATATTTTATTTTATTTTATTATTATACATATTTTATACTAGAATATTCTTTTTCACAGTCATTAATCATTTACGTCTTAAAACTTTATTGCCTTCCTTGTTTAAAAAAAGCTTCAAAAAAAAGGAAAGATATCAAAGAATACGCAAGAAGACAAAAACAAACAAAGAATAAAAAGATAAAATTTTTAAAAAAATGTGATGAAAGAATATAAATAATTTGAAAAAAACAAGAACGTAAACAAATACAAAACAATTACAAAAAAATAAATGTAAAAAAAAAAAATAAATAATATTTCTTTTTCTCATATTCTATGTCACATTTAGTAACCACTTGCGTTTTAGTGGATTTTATTAAATTTGTTTTATTTCTAAGACATTTTTGCAAAAAAAGAAAAATAAAAGAATACCATAATAATACGCGTTTTTTCTAAAAAAATAGTAAGCAAAATTGGGGGTTCGTATTATGCACAGCTAAAAAATCTTAAATACTGACGTTTCATATTCACTAGAATCATACGATAGTTTAATATTAAATTTCGGCGATTTCAATCCCATAAGGATATCAAATACAATCATATGTTCCTAAGAATACTTACAAATGTAAAATAAAATAAGATTTATCATAAGACTATTAGAATGATATTATTCTATGTTTAAAACCATTTTTAAAAAAGAGTAGGAATCGCTGGACGTGATTGAATTGCAGAGGTACAATTTATAGTGTTTGATTACCAGACAAGAGTTGCGCATTATGCGTGAGGAGAGAATTAAAACATTTCAGGCATAAAAATTATATATATTATTATGGATGAAGGCATATTTTACATGAGGAATTACGGTAAAAAGGGGGATAAAATAAAAAAATATAAAAATGAAAGAATACAAGAATGAATGAAAATAAAAATATAAAAAGAAAGAAGAAATAAGAATAAAAAAAAGAAAAAATACAAAACGATTACAAAATAATTATGAGAAAAATGAATTATGTTTTCTTTTTCTCATATTCTTTCACAGTAATCAACCACTTGAGACTTAATGGCTTTATTACCTTGCCTGGGTAGTATTATTAAAACTAGAAAGAAAAGAAAAAAATACAAAAAATAAAAAAAGGAAAGTAAAAAAATAAAAAAGAGGAAAAATTCAGAATAAAAAACAAAAAATATAAAGACATAAATAAAGAATGAAAAAAAAAAAAGAAAGAAAAGCATGAGAATAAAAAAGGCAAGAAAAAAATACAAAAATGAGGTAAAAAGTAATCGTAGAAAAAAAAGAAAATCTGGAAAGAAAACATCTCAAAAAAAAACAATCAGTAATCATTTGCGTGTTACTAGCTTTATTGCCTTGCTTGGGAGGTGAAATGCTTTTCAAAAAATAAATAAAGAAAAGAGTACAAAATGAATCCAGAAGCAGAAAGGGAGATTAAAAGAAAGAAAAAAAAAAAAAACGATAAAGAAGGAAAACCAAAAAGGAAAAGAAAAAATAAATGTAGAAAAAAAAGAAAAGAAAGAAAGAAAGAATGAAAAGAATGAAAAAGAAAAAAAAAAAAATAAAAAAGCGAAAAATTAAAATTAAAAATGTTCTAAAAAGAATGAAAGAAAGAATGAAAGAAAAGAATGAAAGAAAGAATGAAAAAAAAGAAAAAAGAAATAAAAAGAAACAAAAGCGAAAAAGAAAGAAAAAAAGAAAGAAAGAAAGAAAGAAATAAAAAAGAAAAGAAAAAAAAAAAGAGAAAAAGAAAGAAAAAAAAAAAAAGAAAAAGAATTGATAAAAGAAAGAAAAGAAAAGAAAAAAGAAAAAAAAGAAAATGAGAAAAAAAGAAAGAAAAAAAAAAGAAAAAAAAAATAGTGTAGAAAGAAAGAAAGAAAGAAAGAATGAAAGAAAGAATGAAAGAAAGAAAATGATAAAAAGGGAACACCAGCGAAAAGGAAAGAAAAATAGTGTAGAAAGAAAGAAAGAAAGAAAGAAAGAAAGAAAGAAAGAAAGAAGAATGAAGAAAGAAAAGAAAAAAGGGAAGTTGAAAGCGAAAAGGAAAGAAAAATAGTGTAGAAAGAAAGAAAGAAAGAAAAAAAGAAATTAAAAGAATGAAAGAAAGAAAGAAAGAAAGAAAGAAAGAAAAAGGAATAAAAGAAAGATGAAAAGGAAAGAAAAATAGTGTAGAAAAAGAAAAAAAAGAAAGAAAAAAGAAAGAAAAGAATGAAAAAAGAAAGAAAATGATAAAAAGAACACCAAAGGAAAAGGAAAGAAAAAATAGAAAGAAAGAAAGAAAGAAAGAAAGAATGAAAATTGAAAAGAAAGAAAGAAAAAGGAAAGAAAAAATGAAAAATAAAAAGGAAAAAATTCAGCGAAAAGGAAAGAAAAATTTTGTGGGAAAGAAAGAAAGAAAGAAAAAAAAATGAAAGAAAGAAAGAAAGAAAGAAAAAAAGAAAAAGGGAACACCAGCGAAAAGGAAAGAAAAATAGTGTAGAAAGAAAGAAAGAAAGAAAGAATGAAAGAAAGAAAAAAAAAGAAGAAAAAAAGGAAAACAAAAGCGAAAAGGAAAGAAAAAATAAAAAGAAAGAAAGAAAGAAAGAAAGAAAGAAAATGAAAAGATTTAAATAAAAAGAAAAAAAAATGAAGAAAAAGAAAAAAGGAAAATTAGAATGAATGAAAGCGAATTAAAAGGGAAAATAAAAGAAAAGGAAAGAAAAGAAAGAAAAGAAAGAATGAAAAAAATGAAAAAAGAAATGAAAAAAAGAAAAAAGGATTACCAGCGAAAAAGGAAAGAAAAGAAAGTGTAAAAAAGAAAAAAGAAAGAAAGAAAGAAAAAGAAATGAAAGAAAGAAAAAAGAGAAAAGAAAGAAAATGATAAAAAGGAAACAATATAGCGAAAAAGGAAAGAAAAAAAGAAAGGGAAAGAAAGAAAGAAAGAAAGAAAGAATGAAAGAAAGAATGAAAGAAAGAATGAAAGAAAGAAAATGATAAAAAGGGAACAAAGAGCGAAAAAGAAAAGGAAAGAAAAGAAAAAAAAAAAAGAAAGAAAGAAAGAATGAAAGAAAGAATGAAAAAAGAATGAAAGAAAAAATGAAAAAAAGGGAAACAGAAAAGAAAAAAAGGAAAGAAAAGAAGTGATAGAAAGAAAAATGAAAAATTGTAAATGAAAGAAAGAAAGAAAAAAAAAGAATGAAAGAAAGAAAAAAAAGAAAGAAAATGATAAAAGGAACAAAAGAAAAAAAGAAAGAAAAATAGAAAAAAAAAAAAAGAAAGAAAGAAAATATAAAGAAAGAAAGAAAGAAAGAAAGAAAAAAAAAAAAGAAAGAATGAAAGAAAGAAAATGCGTGGAAAGAAAAGAAAGAAAGAAAGAAAAAAAAGAAAAGGAAAAAAAAGAAAGGAGAAAAGAAAATTAATAAAAATATAAAGAAAGAATAAAAGAAAAGAAAATGATAAAGAAGGAATACCAGCGAAAAGGAAAGAAAAATATTGTATAAAGAAAGAAAGAAAGAAAGAAAGAAAGAATACAAGGAAAATAAATAAATAGAATTAAAGACAAATAAGTAAAAATAAAAAGGTTTTCACCAATTCCAATTTCAAATAGGTGAATCTAGCAAGAATCATAGAATGACCTTCAGATGGAATCAATAAGTAAGCAGTGTATTCGAGATTGATCCAAATTTTACACTTTGGACATTTACGACTACCAAATATAGATTGGCATCCAACGGCATAAATATTGTCGAATAAACGATTGTGATGTTAATGAAGTTGTTACTGATACATTAGTGATTATGATAAGGAAACGAAATATTCTAACGGAATTACGCCGAATATAATGAAGCGAAATTGCCTTGCAAAACAATTTTATTTGCTTTATTTCTTTCGCTGTTCGCGTTACTTGCAATTATTTTCTTCGTTTCCACATGCTCATTAATTGCCAATTCTTTCTTTATTTATTCCCTTATCTCTTTATTTTCCGCGTTACGTTCATAGCTTTTCTTTCTTTTTTATTTTCTTTCTTTCTTTCTTTCTTTATTTTTTTCTTTCTTTATTTTAATGCTTATTCCATATATTTTCTATTTTCTGCTTTTTCTACTTCTTTAGTTATTAAAGCATTTCTTTATCTGATTTCCTGTTGACTTTTTCTTTCTTTTTCTTTCTTTCTTTCTTTCTTTCTATTATTGCACATTCCATCGTTTGTCTCTTGATTTCAAATCCCTTCTTTTTTTCTTTCTTCTCTACTCATCAGCATAGTCATTGCTTCCTTTCTTTCGTTCTATCTTTCTTTCTTCCCTGCTATCATTGCACGTTCCACCTTTTCTACCTTGATTTCAGTTTGTTTCTTTTTTTCTTTCTTCTCTACTCATCAGCTTAGTCATGGGTTTCTTTCTTATTGTCTTTCTTTCTTTCGAATATTACAAGTTCCATCTTTTGGTCCTTGATTTTATGTTCATTCTTTCTTTCTTTCTTTCTTTCTTTCTTTCTTTCTTTCTTTCTTTCTTTCTTCTCTACTCACCAGCGTATCCATTGGTATCTTTCAATAGTTTGTTTTCTTTCTATTATTAAACGTTCTATCTTTTGTCCCTAGATTTCCGATTCTTTTTTTTCTTTCTTCTCTACTTATCATCATATCCATTGGTTTCTTCTTTCTTTCTTTCTTTCTTTCTTTTTTTTCTTTTCTTTCTTTTTCCTTCCTTCCTTCCTTCCTTCCTTCCTTCCTTCCTTCCTTCCTTTTTCTTTCTTTCTTTCTTTAACATTAAAAAAAATTTTTTTTTTTTTTACTCATCATCATTTTTTTTAGTTTTTTTTTTTCTTTCTTCTTTTTTTTCTTTCTTTTTTCTTTTCTTTCTTTCTCTACTCATCATCATATCCATTGGTTTCTTTCTTTTCTTTTTCTTTCTTTCTTTCTTTCTTTTAAACACTTTTTTTCTTTTCTTTTAAATTTACTCATCATCATCATATCCATTGGTTTCTTTCTTTCTTTCTTTTCTTTCTTTCTTTTCTTTCTTTTCTTCTCTACTCATCATCATATCCATTGGTTTCTTTTTTCTTTCTTTCTTTCTTTTTTTTCTTTCTTTTTTTCTTTCTTCTACTCATCATCATATCCATTGGTTTTTTTCTTTCTTTCTTTCTTTTTTCTTTCTTTCTTTCTTTTCTTCTTCTACTCATCATCATATCCATTGGTTTCTTTCTTTTCTTTCTTTCTTTTCTTTCTTTCTACTCATCATCATATCCATTGGTTTCTTTCTTTCTTTCTTTTCTTTTTTTTCTTTCTTCTCTACTCATCATCATATCCATTGGTTTCTTTCTTTCTTTTATTAAACGTTCCATCTTTTATTCCTTGATTTCAATTTGTTTCTTTTTTTCGAAAATGAAATTATTTATTTTGTTAATTATTTGTTTGTTACTTTCTTATTTTCTTTCGATGATTGTTCTTCCTTCTTTCTTTTTTCTTTTTTTTTTCCTTTTTTCTTATTCGTCTTTTTCTTGTTCTTCTTTCTTGATTTCGGTTACTTCTTTTTTCTTTATTTCTTCTTCAATCGTTCCTTGCTTTTTATTCATCCTTTGATTTCTCTTTCTTCCTTCTTCCTTTTATTTTCATATTAATCGTTCTTCATTTCTTTTATTTTTTTCTTTCTTTATTGTTGTTTATTAGTTTTTTTCTTTCATTTCTTCTTCTTTCCTTATGTCCATCTTTTCTCTTTTCGGTTCTTTATTGTCTTGCCTCGCTTTCGTTATGTTTTCTCATAAGCGTTAGTTCACAAATTTCCTTTCTTTCTATTTTTTCTGCTCTTTCCTTCAAAATGCCTTTTTCTACTTATATTTCCAGTCTTTCTTAACCTCCATGATATATTATTCTTGTTACACTCATTCATTAATTTTTTTCTTTCATTATACTTTATTTCCTATGAAATGTTCTGTCTTTTCTTTCTTTTTTGTTCCTTTTTTTCGTTTTTTCTTTCCTTTTTACTTTTTATATCATTTCTACTCTGTCATCGTTTCGTTTCTTTCATTGTTTTCTTTCTTTTTTCTTTTTTTTAACTTTCTTTCGTTCTTTTATAAGGACCGATCTAATCTTTCTTTCTTTCTT
>CAHIKZ030003176.1:110000-112500 GCA_903632075.3 Acanthosepion pharaonis
GTTTCATTTCAAAATGTTGGAATCTGTTTATATTAAGTCCAACCAGCAATCTCACTGTAAGCGTAATGCATGGTTGGTGGGTTTAAAAGTGAATGCTCTCTGTTGTTACAATTTACTGAAACAGCTCCTTAGGCATATTCCAACACCGATGCCACAATTAACAGGAAGTGTGGATTAGATTTATAATCCCACCTATGAACCCTGGACTACAAAGACAACTCTTTAAATATATAATCTTAAACGTGACAAGTCTAAAATCGAAAACTTTTAAAAAGCAGTGGGAAATCGCTACACTGTCTTTCACAGGAATCCATGGCAATTCACAGGAATTAAAGAAAAGGAAGCTATGAAGAGCCATGATCTCCTATGTCCTGAAGAGGCATTGATTTATGTAAATAATGGATTGAGATAGCATTACAAACAGAACAGTCTAACCCTGGGGGGGGGGGCAAACAATGCATGTGAAGGAACACTTGGATTTATCACATTGTAAAAAGATTTGGTTTGCTTGATTTTGTTTAGCAGTATATCAACACCTCTGAAGGTTATTTAATGCCGAAATCGTAATATTTTGGACACAAATTTATCCGTTCAACTATAGATGTAATTGGTCATTTTACTATAAAATATATTGCTGGTCCTGTTGATATAAATAGATAATTTTGGTCATTTTGCTATAAAAAAAGCTTGTTTATACTTTCATAATGTTCCTTTTGTGTTTTGGGTTTCAATATTTGCCCATAGCTTGGACCCTAGCAGGTGCTACCACCCCGGGTCAGAGTGGTCCTAGGAACAACAGCAATTAAGATAGGGTTCCACGCTCCGCATAACCTCCAACCTACCAATCAAAAGTCTCGCTGCCGGATGTAGTTTATCGTCATACGCTGGACTTGTAAAGGGGGCAAAATGATACTACTACGTACATTTCTAAAAGAAAACACGGCAAATTCGCAGATAATAAAAAAGAAGATATGAAGAACTATAATCTACTATCTCCAGAAGGGACGCAAAATTAAGAAAAATGGATTAAATAGCAATGTAAACACCGTTTTCGTATCTCGTATGGCAACCAAACTAAGAGAAGGAAAAATCAAATTGTAGAGAATCTATGACAGCTCACAGGTGATAAAAAGAAGCTGTGGAGAGATATCATTTAAAAATAGAAATAGCTCTTTGATGGAGGATGGTTTACTTTTAACATTTTGTTTTCATCTCTTTCCCTAGAAAATAAAAATGTAAATAGTTAAAAAAAAACAAAATGAAATATAAAAAAAAATAATGAAAAATGATAAGCAACAAATTTCTGACAAGGAAAATTTCAAAATGTAGCTAAGGCAACGGGAAACCACTTGGTATATTTCCCAAGAAGTTATGGCGTCTCATAAATAATAAAGAATGGCGACAGTGGCGAGCTATGATCTCTTAAATGCTGAAGGTAGATAGCTTTTTAAAAAAAAAGTTACATACTACTAAAATAGTAAGGCTTACTCTGCTCGTTTTAACTTGTTTTCATCTCTTTGTCCGTCTTTCCCTAGAAAATAAAAATGTTGTTAATAGTTTTAAAAAATACAAAAAGAAATAAAAAATAAAGGAAAGGTGATAAACTTCTTTCTTTTTTACCAAAGTAGGTGTCAACGCTTTACAAAGCCGCATATTCATGACTCTGGAGTTGTTTTGTGCAGTTTATTGCGCACATTTGTGAATGTGCATTTGCCTATCAACGCATATTCACAAACTCCTATTGAAGTTGGGCGGTTTTATATTCTCAGAGGTTGATTTATAGTTTGTTTTTTTTTTTGTTTGTTTGTTTCCAACAAGCGCGGTTTTCCAGTCCGAGCGACATGTATTTCCGGTTAAGATGGACTCCATCCGGGAGAAGAAAAATCAGGTCTACTATTTCGTGAAAAGTCTCTACTTGACGGCATTAACAGGTTAGCTTTCTAGGAACTTTGTTTGCACCCTATCGTTTTCTGTTTTTCTTTGCAAGAATAATTAAATGGAGATTAGATGAATCCTCATTTCGGCATGGGTGTGGAGACAAAGCTTAAATGAACCGAATTCCTGAAATTCATAGAGCTGTGTACGCATGCGCGAACATGATTCCAACATCCTGCAGCATCAAAATAAAATAGATAAATAAAATTAGAATATATATGTACAGGAAACGCATTAAAAGCTTTCAACCTATCGAAGTCTGAATTTAATATATCCAAGTCCATATACATGCATAGATATACACACACAAACATGTATATATGTGTGCGTGTGTGCATGTGTGTAAATTGATTATTAACAGAGAATTTTTATTATATATATAAATATATATATATATATATATATATATATATATATATATATATATATATATATATATATATATATATATATATATATATATATGAAAAAATATAGTTTTAAGATGTTCTATATTTATGGGATAAAGTGAAATTGAATTCAACATTCAGAGGCAAGAAGCTGTTTCATGATAGACATAAATCGT
>CAHIKZ030003176.1:117500-132548 GCA_903632075.3 Acanthosepion pharaonis
TCACTTTTTAAATATTTAGGAAATTCGAATATATAAATATGAAATCAAATCCATGAAGAAATGTTGATAATTCAAAAATGTGTTTTTTTTAATTTTCTGAATGAAAATCTTAGAAATTAAATTCAAAACAAACTTCAAATATAGTGAAAATACTGATTGCAGATGTATAATTAATTATGAAATTTTTCACAGAAAATATAATTAATAAATTTGAATCGGATTAAATCACTATTTGATGTATACAATTATAATTTCTGTTAAATCCAAACAAAAAATGTTTTCCCTTGAAAGGAAAAAAGAAAGTTTATAGTTGAAAAAGCATGAAAAAAAAAATAAAAAAATAAATTTATCAATTTTAATAATTAATACATTTATAAAAATAAAAAATTTACATAAATTATTTTTCGATTTTTCAAACTGAAAATTTGAATTTATAAAAAATCTATTTGAAAATAAAAAAAACCTGTTGAAAAATATAAGATTTTGCAGAATAAATAAGAAATCGAAAAATTTTTTTTTTTCTACAAAGTTAGGAATTTGAGTCAAATATAAAATTCTGGGGTAAATTTTGACCCAAAATTCGTCTTGAAGAAACAAAGAATTTTTACCTTTCTTTGAATTTCTCTCTATAATATTTGCATTTCATTAATATCTATGTCAGAAAACAAAATCCAATTCTTAAAAATCTGAAAAAAATTTTAGGTTTTTGCAAAAAATAAATCCAATTAGTTTAATGAGGACTATGGACTTAATTTACAAAAAAAGATTTAACCTTATATTAAATATAAAAATATGTGTTTTCTAATTAGTCTTATCTTCTGGGAAATTCTGCTATTATGAAAGAAATGGATTGAAAATGCGATAAAAAATAAATTCGAAAAACTCAACGAAAACCAGAAGTTTTATTCTGAACATAATATTTTTGAACGGATTTCTTAAAAATTCAATTGCCTTTTGTGTGTCAAAAATTCATCTTTGAATCACTTTAAGAGAAATCTTGATTTGAAAAAATTTCTTTTTTTGTCAAATGCAAATATTTGAAAAATTTTTCTTTTTCCAACAATCAAAAAAAAAGAATGAAAACAATTCAAAAAATTTTTTTGAAAAATTGGAAATTCTCTGTGAAAAGTTATTCACTTTTTTTTGAAAATAAAAATTTTATTAAAAAATAATTTATGAAATTGAAATTCTCATTTAAACTTTCTTTTTTTAAAAAACTGATAAATTTTGATGGCCAAAAGATTTATTCAAAATATAGAAAATTTGGACTGAAGTTTAAATTTTTTTAAAAATTTTGAATTTTCAAATAAAAAATGGTTGAAACATTTTATAAATATAGGTAAAAAATAAAAAAAAAAATTCAAAACAATAGTAAAAAATAATTAAAGGTCCAAAATTCTTTTTATTTCTCTTTAAAAGAATTTTCTATGAATTTAAAAAATTTTCTCAAATTGTTTTGGAAAAAACTTTAATTTCAATGTTTCAATTTTTTCCAAATTCAAAGAGAAAAAATGAAGCTTCATGAAAGAATCAAAAAAACTGTCAGATTTCTTTCTCTTATTTCAAAAAAGAAGACAACATTTCTTCTTGAAACAAAGTCTCTTAATTTTATTTAAAAATCAATTTAATTATAAAAAAATAGGATAATTTCTGAACAAAAAATCCTGGAAAAATGCAAGATCATTTTTTCAATAAATTTGAAAACTTTGGAAATAAAAGAAATCTCATTTCTATGAAAAAAAAAGCCTGTTAATTCTGGAGTTTTTCTGGGATTTTGTCTCTTAAGAAGGGATAAAAAAAAAAAAAAAAAAAATGGAAGATTTTTGTAAAATTATAAATCGTTTGATTGTTTTATACCTAAAAAAGAAATCAATAAAAAAAAAGAAATTTTTATTTTGTTAACAAAGTCAAATTTCTTAAAAAAACACTGGAAAAAAAAAAAAAAAAAAAACATTATATATATAATTATAAATATATATTTTAAAAATATAAATTTAAAAAATAAATGGTACTAATGTTACAATAGCTTTTTTCAATATTGTTTCATTCATTTGAACTGAACTACTTTTCCCTCTGTCTTTTAATGGATTCTAAAATTCTTTATTTAATTATAATCAAAATGTTCCAATGAATATACATAATAAATTAGGTGGAAGAGGTCTAAGCAAATTTCCCTCATTTCATTCAACGACAACAACTATTGGATTACTAACTGTTTAATGGAAACAACAAATGACTGGATGATAAAAAGTGAAACAACATGAATTGTCTGGGAAAAAATATTCAAAAATAAAAGTTCAGTAAATACAAACAAGATTTACATTTAGTAGATTCTGTTGTAAATCAAAACAGAAGCCAAGAACCAACTGAACACAAAAATTTAATAATAAAAAAAAAGATAAGGATAAATTTGTTGAACAGAAAACAACGCTTTCAAGACAAACCTTATTTCCAATATCCAGAACATGCAAATAAACCCAATTTGATAAAAGTTTAATCGATCTTTTATGAGCATCTGGCTTAAAGTCTGAAATTTTGGGCCTTTTTTGACAGTTTCTCTCTGGGAGTCTTTTCACTAGGAATTTTCAGGCAAATATCATACATAATAATGTGGATCCAAAATAGGTTCTTTGACAAATACCAAAAAGAAACAATAGACCATCTAATCTCAGGATGTTCTATACTTGCCCCAAATGAATATAAAAATCGTCAATAGAGTGGGGCAATACTTACACTGGACAATGCAAACACTTTGGAAAATAAAAAAAAAAGTTTAGTATGAACATCGGCCAGCGCCAGTTACAGAAATAGAAGATGTCACCATTGAATGGGATTTACACCATCCACACAGACAAAAAAATTGAAGCAAATAGGCCGGACATAATTGTCAAAACCAGAAAGAAAAACTAAATTGCCTACTAATTGATATTAAACGTCCAGCGGATTGTAGAATAGCAACCAAGGAATTTGAAAAACTATCAAAATACAAAGACCTGGAAATTGAAATAGAAAAATGTGGAAATTGAAAACAAGAATAATACCAGTGGTAATAGGTGCACTTGGAATTATAAAAAATGGAACAAAACAACACATTGAAAGAATCCTGGAAACCCCAGCTTAAGAGACATACAGAAAATTTGCTAAATTAAGTACAGCACACACACTATAAGGAGAACTTTGTCTATGTAACGCTAGCAACTTCATCGGAGAAAAAAAAAAAAAAAAAAAAAAATTAACATGAAATGTGGCCATAACAACACACCACGACCTGCCTTAGGTCTTTCCGCAGACTTGGTAGGTAGTGTGTCCATAGCAGAAATAATAATAATAATAATAATAATAATAATAGCAATAGTAGTAATCTAAAAAAGAAATAATCCGGTTACAGACATAGGACCTGTAAAAATATTAATGGATTTTATAAAAGTAAATCAAATGCTCATACCCAGATATCATAATATATATATATATAAATATGTCTTCTTTATATACATGGAGGCTAATGAGATTATAATGTATCTTTGAAGACCTTCAAAAAAATATAAAAATGGGATTTTTGGAAATCGAAATCTCAAAAATGTGGCACGTGAGGACATCAAAGTTGTGATTAGAAAATGTTCCGACAGATGTAAGAAGTGATTCCTGATAGCCTAAGCCTTAAAAATGCACTCACGTACAAAAAAAAAACAAATTATTCATTTATGTATGTAGGACATTTTTTGAACTTAGTTTTTGTTTTCTCAAAAATTCCCAGTGGAAAATATCATGATGCTATTTTCCTTAGGGCTCTAATTGGGACCAAAACTATTCCAATCGAAACATCGGAAATTTATGTCAATAATGTAATAATAAAATATCAAATAACAATATTTATAAACCAATTAAAACAACAACAAAAATAAATCTTAAAAAAATACTACCAATAAAATCAGGAGGACAAATCAGAAAGTTTGTTGTAAATTAGTATGTTCCATGATTTTTTTATTCCTACCGACGAAAATATTATATGGACGTGAAGTATCAAAACCATATGGATTTTTAGGCCAATCCTTTAAATAAACAAAATTTGGAGCCGATTTTCACCATGAATAAATTTTATAAAAATATGAAATCTATGCCAAAGTAAGATTCGCATAAATGTTGCAAAATCTCCACGTCATCTCTCGACGTATGATCTTCGACGACCTCATGGTTAAAATCGACAATGTTAAACTGCAGAAAGTGTCCAAACACATATTAACAGAAAAAAACAATTTTCCTTTTAGTAAAATTTCCGTCTAAGATGGGTTAATCTTCATAATCTGTTGGATTTTTACCAAACACACATGTATTACATTTTATTTTTTTGACCGTGAAACAAAGACATTTTATATTTTATTTCAGAAATTTTATCAGCCCAAAAAAAAAAGACGTCATTTTTCAATCTGTCAACAACTCTACAAATTCTTGTCGTTATATTAAATTAATGTTTATTTGTTGAATGAAACGTATGTCTAATTCTAATGAATTTTATTCTTTCATTGAACAAAATGTGATTATGGAAATACGGCCGAATAACGGACAACCCCGGAAATAATATTTTGTCATTTAATCGAAAACCAAATATTTGGAATTTTAACATTGGTTAAAAATCGTTTACGAAGAAATCCTAAAATAACATATTTTTTTCAAATATTATTCAAACGAAACGATCAATTATATGTGTTACCAAATCCTATTTCTATGAAAAAAATGTTTTCCGAATTCCATTCTTTAGTTCTACCAGTTCAGACCATTTTTGGTTTAAACTCATCAACTATATTCAGGAATCAATATAATTTCTTCCGTGTTCCAAAAAAAAAATTTTTACTAAGAAAATTTTTATTGAAACAGACAACAGGCAGATTCACGTTGATTGGAATTTAATCATTTCAAGACAAATATTGATCGTTATTTGTCATCCATAATTTTATGCTTCAAAACTCATACAATAATATGCAAACATCATTCACTGAAAATCTTATATATTAAGTAAGAAATCTTATACAATATATTTAACAAACAAAAACCTCTGCATTGGTACTCTCTTTTTTTCCATTGATGAAAACAGATATTTTAATGCTAGTTTAAACCTTTTAAATGTGTGACATTGACCATTTTAGTTTTTGAATACCAGTGAGCCAAACACTTGATATCATGATGCTATAAATTATAAAACTGACTCGCATTTATAAAGAACACCTTGCCCATATACAGAATATATCTGCAAATCGTTCCGCTGCTTGACCTGGAGGAAGATTTCTAGTCTATCTTCAATTTAACGACTTCCTTTTTTAGTCGTACTATTCACAATACAGATTTCATGGCCAGAACAATCGCCTAACTATTATTTTCCATGGAAAATGTATTTCATACAAATTTTTTATACCTTTACAAACGGAAAAAGATACTGATTACTATTAATTGGGACGGAACAATTTCCATATAGATTAAATGGAACCTGTGCCTAAATTTTCTGATCTGTTTTATAGTATGAAAATATTAATTTTAAATTACCTGAGCATTTACAGAAAAACATGCTATTTTAATTCTTTTTAGCTAATGTCTATGAATGATTTAAAATGTTGGTCATTTTATAACGTATTTGAATAAATTTGAAGGAATTCAGAATTGAAATTTACAAATAATTTAGAAAATATCAGTCAACTTTCATCAAAATTTAAAAAAATATCAATCAATTCATAGTCCTTTTAATTACTTTTTTCTTTTTATACTTATAAAATTAAATCTAACAAAAAAATTCATTTTACAAATTTAAATGATTTGTGTTTTCTTGGCTTAAACGCTTTGCAACGGTTTTGAAATATTAAAAAAGAAAAAATGATCTCGGAATAATAAATAAAATTAACTTTTTAAAACAAAATTCAGAATTGTTTATAAGGTTCAACAGCATAAAATTAATGATATTAACTACCTGAATTTTAGCTATTATATGAATCCATTAATAAACTGGATTAAAAAATTTACTAAATCGATTTAAATGGAATTGAAAAACAAAAGTTTAAACTTCTCAAATTTAACATATTTTAAATAATATATTTAAAATGAAGAAATTAATTGACAAAAAGTTGTTGAATGTTCATTTTTTTGATTTTAAAACTTGTCTTTAGGTTTTACATTTAAAAACTGATTAAATATAAGAATGAGCTTGAAAAAATCCATTCTCACAAAAATTCTTATATATCTACAAAAAAGAAAGAAAATGGAGAAAATAACTTAAATTGAAAAAACAAAAAAAAAATATATGCCATTGGTAAACACAAGTTCTAGTGAAGGTGAAAAAAGAAAGAAAGACGTAGTGGAAAGGAAGTTAAAGAAAAATGAACCCACTTTTTCATCTATCTTCTCTGATGTTATAAAAAAGAAAAAACTTTGAGTCCCAAGTCTAATTTTGCTGTAATGAAAATAAATAAATCAAAGAAAGAAAGAAAGAAAGAAACTGAATTTAAAGAGAAATTTTGGAAAAGCAATTTAGGGAAAAATAAAGATAAAACACTGATAATTGGAAAAAATTAGAAAGATCATTAGATAGATAGATAGAAAGATGGAAAATGGATGCTAAAAAGAACGAATGATAGCAATACAAAAATGATATTGATAAACGCGGGGCCAATATTCAAAGAAATGAAGAAAGAAAGAAATTAAAAAAAGAACAAATGATTTGTAAAAGAAAGAAAGAAAGAAAAAATAGAAGTGATAGAAAGCCAAAATAAAATTTGAAAGGAAAAAAAACAAAAATTCTTTTCCAAAGAAAAACGAAGAATGTTATAAAAAAAAACAAAGAATGTTGGGAAAGAAAAAAAACATTACTCAAAAAAAAAAAAAAAAATAAACGTAAAAAAAAAAAAATCAATGAACGAAAAAAAAAGGAAAGAAAAAAAAAAAAAAATTGTTATAAATGTTATCGGGTAATAAAAAGAAAAAATAAGAAAGAAAAAGAGATAAGAAAATACAAAAAAAAAAAAAGAAGCGGAAGTTTTTCTGAAGGAATTATCAATTTGAGAAGAAAAAATTTCAATGGAAAAATTAAGAGAATAAAAAAAAATGAATGAAGTTTTTGATGAATTTTTTTTGCATTTTTTTTAGCATGGTGTTCAAATAAGAGAATTTATTTAAAATCGGCAAAACATTTAGATTTGGAAAAAAGACAAAAAAAAAATAAGATAAATAAATTTAGAACAAAATGTGGAATGATGATGTAGGATGAAAAAAAATTATTAAAACAATATATATATATATATTTATATTATGTCATATATAATATATATAAAAATGATTAAAAGACATAAAAACAATTTGCCCATTCATTATATAATAATTGAATGATATTTAATTAAGCTCAAAATTTTATTATATAAATTTTAAAAATTATTTTTCAATATTTTTTATTTTGAAAAAATTGGGGAATATATAAAAAAAAATTTTTTGCTAAATTTAGAATCAAAATAAAACAAGTTTTTTAAATGGTAATGTAAATTTTTAGCATGGAATTTCAAAAAAATTGTCTGAAAAATTGAAAAAAAAGTGAAATAGAAATAAAAATCATTGACAGAACTGAAAAAGAATTCATAGTTATAAAACAAGTTTTTTTTAATCACTTACATGAATTTGGAAGAACATAAATTGAGTAAAACCTGAAACCTGTCAAACGATTCATTTTGGAATAAAAAAAAGAATTTTTGTTGATTAAAAAAAAACTTTTAATTTGATAAAAGTAATATTTTAACAGTAATTAAAATAATCAAGTACAATGATTGCCAAAATAATTTGAATTATAAAAAATAAATAAAACCAGTAGCTGAATTTTTTTTAGAAAAAATATGGGGAAATATTTCTCAATTTTTCAATTCATATAAATGCCTAATATTAATCAAAGTGTTTGTATCAATTTTTAGTTTTTTTTTTGTCAGATATGCTATTAAAAAAGTTATTAATAATCTATTTAAATAATAGATAAACGTTCAAGTTTTTTAATAAAATTAAGATTGTGGATATTACAATCAAATGAAAATCAAAATTTTAAAATTTATTTTAAAATTTCTATATTCATTGTTGGAATATTTTCATGGAAATGCAATTTTAAAATATTCAAAAAAACAATCCTTCAACCCCAAATCATTTATATGTTATTTTCAAAAAGAAAAAAAAAAAAGCCCAACTTTCTAAAATATTATATATTTAAAAATTTTTTTTTATTTTTTTTATTATTAGAAAATTTTATTTTGAAATCATAAAATTATTTTCCATAACGAATTTAAAAAACAACCAAATATTAAAAGTAAAAAAAAATATCTAAAAATCAAGTAGAAATTTTTCAGTAAAAAATTAAGTAGAGGATGCAAAATCAAGAAGAAATATAACTGAAGGTTAAAGATGGGAAAACCAAATTGTAAAGAGGTAAAAAAACTCATGATTAGAAAAGGAAATAAAAGCAAACTTTTGTTGTTTTAAAATGTTCCATGAACCATAACAAATATATGAATAATTATTTAAAAATGTAAGAAATGAACATAACACATCAAAATAAATTGTTGTCATTTAAACAATTATAAAAAAAACGATATTAATGGACAAAAATGGGACAAAAAAATTTTATATATATATATATATATATATATATATATATATAAATCCAGCATATTGGGCGTTGCCTGTGCTTGATTAAAAAAAATCGTACGACTCATACAGCAATCGCTATCACTTGATTTAAAATATTTTTGCCCTTCCTTGCCTTTAAAGGAGTGCCTTTGCCGTGCTGATGTTGCTACATGCCTTACTTCTTGCCTATCTCACACTGCGAATTTTTCTAAAGCTCTATACTAAACATTAAATCTGTTACGAAAAAAAAAGAACTAAACAAAATGAACACAAAACGATCAGCTTTAAAAAAGGACTCGTAACTGGAAAAACCGAATGAAAAAAGAATGTTAACAACAAATCTTTTTTCACACCCAACCCAGTTCTGTGGAATCAGAATCAACGTTGAGTTTAAGCAAGCGAATGAGCCAATTGGAGTAAAGTGCCATGCAGATTTAAATTTTTCCCACTTGTGACGAATGCAGCTATCGATTTTTTTTTTTTGAATTTTAGCAATTTAGTTAACATTCGTGTCAGTTCTTGTTGGCTCACGCTGGCCAATAGAATCTTCCTGCCTATTCGTGGCAGCCAGCTATAGGCTCTCACCTGGCCAGTAGAAAATGGCCGCAAACTACATGAAAACTGCCGTAGAAGCATAAAAAAATCGATTATTTCCACTATCGATGGGAGTTGGGAAATGCAAAGTCGGTCTTGGCCTTCCCACTAACTTGGAGCATGTGCATGTTTTTTGGTGCAAATTTGTCGAAAATTGCGGCCGTGCATTCGTTACACACACACACACACACACACATTAACACACATTTTTTTACACATTCTTTTATATATATATATATATATATATATATCAGATATAAGTAAAGATTAAACACCATTGTGTGAAAACAGTGTGTATTTTTTATTTAACAATGTGTTAAGAAGTCTGGGAAATTAAATATGAACATTTTGAAAGATTTTTGGGAACAAAAAATTTTTGAGGGGTTTATCCATGCTTAGGAAAAACCTTCCGATCAAAGGTATTATATATTAAAAATCTTTCGGTTTGCATTGAAAAAAAAGAAAAACGACATTTTTTCCGGTTGTAAAAATGAAAACCAAAAAAATTTTAATGATAATTTTATCTTAAAAGAATTGAAAGATTTAGGGGTTTTAAATGAACAAACATATTTGAAAATGTTGCAAAGTTGGTTCTTTATATATATATATTCATTATGTAAACAAAATTACAAATTTGTTTTTTTCAAATTATTTTTTTTTATAAATTCAATTTGAAAATATTTTGAATATATTATTGTATACTTTTTTGTATTGCATTTTTGACATCATAAAATATATTTATTAAATATTTAAAATTGAATATATAAGCAAATTTTCTTTTCAAGATGAATCATTTTCAATGTTTCAGAAAAAGTAAAATTAAGTTAAAGAAAATTTACGGAAATTGATCTTTTTGAAAAATTAAAATAAAGAAGTATTTTGCATCAAACATTAAACGATTGAAATTGTTCAAGCTGAATTGTTTTAACGAAATAAATTAATTATAAATATTCATATATCCCCATAAATTATCTGACTTTTGATTTGCAAATAATAATAAAACAAGTATATATATCGGAATATAAATGGATATATATAATACATTATAAAATTCAGTAAAAAAAAACTATTTTTTGATAATTTTGGAAGAATTTTTATTTAGATAATAAAAAAAAAAAAAGAAATAAAAACATTGGTGTTTTTAATTAAAATATAGAAAAAAAATAATTATAAAAATTGAATAAAAAACCTGAATCGCTAAAATTTAAACCGAACTTTAAATATATATTAAATAAATATATATATATATATATATATATATATATATATATATATGGTTTAGGAAAAAATTAGTTAATCCGTATGGGTAAACCTAAGGAGGATAAAATGAGAGCTCAATGTAAATCCAGAGCAAATAATTTAAATAAAAAACAGACCACTTTAAGGTTCCATGTAATAAATTATTTCACCACAGCCCTTTTAAAAGGACGGATCATCAGACTTTACTTCCAAAGGTTGAAACAAAAAAATGAAAAGAAATTTACACATTTTTGACGGGCCGTATTAAACATATGTAAATTAACGAAGTGAGGAAGAATTGGGAGAGAGAAGGGTGAGTTAGAAAATTTTAGACATACTTAAAATTATTTGAGGAGTCCAGATATTGACACATTTAAACGGTTAACTTAACGGAAGTTATATATTGATATCGAAGAAGGGGTAGAAAGAAAAAAGACATAAAAAAAAAAAGAGAAGGAAGTCATGAAGAGAAGGTGTCATTAATTTTCTTTGGAAAAGGTTTAAAGCTGGAAAAAAGACGCTGTTATTTTGTTTTACTTTGAAAGTTGTTATTTTGGGGGTTCATAAAGATTATAATGTTTGATATAAATTTGAATGTCTAAACTGTCTACAAAAATTTAATTTGATGTTTGTTAGTGATTTAAATTTTTTTTTAATTTTGGGGATTTTCTATGAAATAGTCGATTAGAAAAATATTCATAGAAAGTACATTAAAAGAATAAAATTTTATTAAAAAATATAGTTTTTTTCAATAGTAATCTTTTTTTTTTTTTAAAATTTTTTTTATTATTTATTACCTTTTGACATCTCTATCCGTTTGAATATTGTTCATGAATTTAATCGTTTAATTTGTTTCTAGATAGGTAATCTTTTTTTAAAGTTTATTAATATATATATATATATATATATATATATATAAATTATGAAACACTTTTTTTATATAAGGGACAAGATTTTAAAAAGGAGTCGAGGATAATTAAAAAAATGGTCTGAGTGGATTTTCCAAAAATTAGTAATATGATTCTTTAATGGATAAATTCGATAAAGTGTCATACAAAGATCATTACCGAATAGATTAAATCCAAACTATGTGTCAGAAATTTTTATAAAAAGTATATATTTATTTTTGACCATTTCTTCGTTTCATTGTTTTATAGGGCACAGTGTTAAACGGGTTGTATTTTGATGGGCTCGGTTTGCTAAAGGAAAGAGAGATTTTGTAAAAATTTATGATAGTTAGAGACTTTTATTTTAACCTGCATCATTCTCGACATTCATTTTTGATGAAAAGAATGAAACGAAAAATGAAATTAAAATTTCAATTTTCGATGGGCAGTATTAAAGTTTATATATACAAATAAATCGTTGATATAAAATGGTCACTGGGATTTCATGAGAAGAATTGAATTTGGCATGTTTTGAATCAAGAAGGGTCTTGTTTAAAATTATTTTATATTTCTTTTTTTACTTAATTTTTAATATTGAATTACGCTAATCAAAATGTTTTTTTTAATTCTTCAAAATCAGCTGAAATAATTGTTTCTGAAAGAAAAGGAGGAGATTTGGGAAAATATAAAATGAAGAAAAGAGAAAATAAAAATCTTAGGGTAAATTTTTATTTTTTTTATGATTTTTTGCAGGTCATGAAAAAGACAGAAAAATTTTAGACCATTTTCCAATATTCAATTTAAATGAATTTGATCTTTACTTTTTAAAAAATCTTTAATAATTTAGTTTTTTGACAAAAGATGTGGTTTGAAATATTAAAAAGAATTTATCAATATCCATTCGGCCATCACTAAATTTATTTATAGACATTTTGGATATGAATGGTGAAACACAGACAAAGAATCAAAAAATTGATGACAATATGTCATTTTAAACAAGGTTTTTGATACCAAACAGACACAGGACGAATAATTATTAAATGTATTATTTTATCGTCCTAATTAATTATTTAGTGTAATAATTAAATCAATTAGATTTCTCTGCAAATCATATAGAATCTCATTTAAGCCCTTTTTTCCTTGAAAAAAAACTTATGCCAATCTTCATCAATTTGTCTCCATCCATATATCAACATAAATATTGATCATTTATGCAAATCGACATAAGTTATTTATTCCTTTCTTCATTCAGCAAATAAATACAAAAAAGGTAATCATTGTTTCACATCAAGGTGAAGATGTTTAGACGAAAGACATTAGAAAATTAAAAAATCGAAGTTTAAACATTTTTAAGACCAAGAGAAAATTTTTTAAAAAATATTTAGAGACAGAAAACAATAATTGTCGTTGAACTTATCCAAATTGAAAAAAAAATTCTGTTAAAATTAAGTCAAAAGCAAAAATAAATAATAATAATGACAAAAAAAATAAATAAAATATAAATAAATGAAAATTTATTCAATTTTTTACATAAATATAGCCTTTGTTTTAATATATATTTATAAATATAAAAAATAAATATATGAATATATATACTTTATGTCCAGAAAATGGACTTTTCAAAAGCAATCCTGATAAATGAAATTAATTTCGTCAAAATAACGTTTTATGAAAAAACAAGGTAGAAAAAAAAACGCGTCAGCAATTACCAGTTTTCCTATTGTCATTTTTATTCATAAATATTTCATCTCATTAAATCGAAAAGAAATTATATATATATATATATATAAATTTTAAAAAGTTTCAAATTTTAAAAAGATTTGTTATTGGAATGTGTATTTATTTATATTTTTATATAAATAAAATATATATATAAATTTAAAAAATTTCATTAAAAACATTATTATTATGTTTTTATTTTTGCAACATTTTAAAATTTTTTTTCTATATTTCATATAATATATAAATAAAAACTTTTAAAATTGTTATATATATATATATATATATATATATATATATATATATATATATATGTGTGTGTGTGTGTGTGTGTCTGTGTGTGTATCCAGAGAACAATGGAAATAATTTAACTGTACGTAACATTGAGACTTTAAAAGAAGTCAATACAGCACCGAGATAACTCAGTATTATTTATTTTAGGATAAAAAAACATTTTTTAAATCAAATAATGGAAAATTAATCTACATAGGGTTTGAAAAGATGTATTTAAGGCAAACAAATAAATTTTAATATGGAAAAAATATATATATATATATATATATATATATATATATATATATATATATATATATATAAATATATGTTTATACAAAAATAAAAGATAAAAACATAAGCAGAACAAAGACATATTAAAAAAATTAGTTGACTGGTTCACCGGTGTTATCCTGGTCTTCTTCCTTATTTTATACCTAAAAGGTTCTGGAGTTCTGTAGCCATGGATGGTGTCTATAAGGTTCTTTGTATTAAGAAAGTCAATTAAATGTTTGGGGCTCGTTGTCATTTTGTCTGTGTGTCCTTTCCAGTATTTGTGTTTTTTTCCTTCCACAACTTCCTTTTATTTGTACATTTTTCTGTGTTAATTTTAAATTAAATCTCATCATTGAAGCCTGAAGCAAGGAGAGAAAAGGTTTACATTGCACCCGTTTTTTAATATGTCCGTGTATATATTAAGTTTTATATTTTATTTCGATCATTAAAAATCATTACAATTTACTACAAAGATATATTTAAATATATATATATATATATATATATATAATATATATATATAAAGATATATATATATGTGTGTGTGTGTGTGCATGTGTGTGTGTGTGTGCTTGTATGTAACGTAATATCTTCTCATATATTTACTGGTTACGCATCCTGGTCTCATAGCTTAGTAATGAGATTCGGTTGTTATGTTAAGAGCAGAAATTACTCAACATCTTACCAAAGCGTATATGCGTATTATATATGGAATATCGCACTAAAAAATAGGGGAGAACTGTTTTCGCTTCTATTGTTTCGCTTTAGATTTATTTGGGTATTTGTAATTGCAATGATTTAAATAATAATTTACTTATTTATTTGTCATTTTTCACCTTCTAGGATTCTCAAGTTATATTAAAAATGCCGGACTCATGAGACGAAAGGTTTGATAGCCATGCAAAAGAAATTAAATTTAAGTCATCCGCTATATTCAATTTCTGTCATTATTGTTTATTTCCAAAAATGGCAAATGTCCTGGAATGACAAAGACGCCCTTGCAGACACCCTTGACATCCAGCAACACGCAACCACGTTACTGAAAGGTATTCCGGAAAAGTGTTAGGATAATGTTTCCAGCTACGCCAACACAATCCATTGGAGTGCATAGATTTTAAAAGCATGTGTAATTACATTGCGACACCAACCAGCAGGTGATAATCAAACTTTGCCTTCAGAGGGCCATATCGTCAATATAATCCTCACGCCTAGCACACATACACACGCGCACACATTATGTGTGTGTGGAAAAAAATAAGGTGTCCATAAGTTCGTATATATATATATATATATATATATATATATATATATATATATCAAGAACAATTTTGGAGGAATTCCTGATTCTATATTTTGATCCTCTTCTAGGCGATATTTGTTTAATTTCTATTATCCGACCTGTAAATATTTCTTCATTTTGATT